>CAIGRN010121355.1:0-27558 GCA_903798345.1 Fraxinus anomala | reverse complement strand
CATTTCCTCTCATAGGGAAAAATATACCCAACATCCGTACCTCAAAAACTAAATCTTCCAAGATTGAAAAACACCATACTCTGTCATGACCCACAAATGCCATTCCCAATTTACATTCAGTTCGTCACTGCCAACGTCAACGACTATCAAAGTAAGTAATCCCTTATTTGCTTTAAAAGATATCAAGTTATCATTGTATAGGAGAAATTATCGGGTAATTCTATCTTTCTAAAGCATTCATCTCTAATATCAAATAATAATATCGATTCAATTAGATCATAATCGGGTGTCCAATTCGCTTGCATAAAATGACTGGTAGCCAACCAATGAATGACTCAGTTAAGAAACATTGGCTCGGATAAACCAACAAGTGGACCGGGTTCTCGATGAACCCTATGCCATGAGTTTGAGTTGAAACTATAAACATCAACTTGAGTTGGGACATGTCCAAACCCACAACCCCTATCCTCAACAAGATACAAAATTCTTAGGGTTGTTCTCTTTGCCATTTTCAGTCCATTTTCAGTTTTCGATTTTTCAAAACAGTGAAAACATGTTTACTTACCTATTTTCAACAATAAATTTCCGAAAACGAGTTTAAAATTTACAAAGAAAATCGAAAACGACAAAAATATCGTTTTTGGTGTTTTTAGTTAAAATTAAGCCAAAATTTTCAAAACGTGTTTTGAGTGTTTTCAGTTTAACGTCACCCTAACCACCACCAACGCCGCTTGCACCACACCACCTCCGCTGCAACCACCACCATCGTCGCCTACACCACACCACCACAAAAACCACCGTTGCTGTCGTCGCCACCGCCACAACATCACCCCAACCACCACCACCGTCGCCGCCTGTACCACACCACCACCACACAACCATTGATCCACCACCACAGCCACCACCACAAAAATCGTCACCACAGCCATCGCCACATCCAAACCCAAAAACTTGCACTACACCACCACCACCACAGCACGCACACCACCGCCACAGCCATGCATCCAAACACCATCGTTACAACCTGCACCACACCATGCACCCAAAACCACCACACACCTCCGCTACAGCCACAACCAACCACCGTCACAGTAAAAAAGAGAGAGAGAGAGAGACTAAGCCATCAGCAATCGCAGCCACAACCAACTACTGTCGCACACCACGCACCGATCGCAGCGACTGTCTCTGCTTGTTGACAGAGAGGAATGGAAGAAGAAAAAGAAAAAGAGAGAGAGAGAGAGAGAGAGAGAGAGAGAGAGAGAGAGAGAACGGGTTTTTCAATTTTTGATTTTTGAAAATAATTTTTCAAAATGACAAAAAGAACACATTTTCAACAATTTGAAAATGGACACTCAAAACACAAAATCCAAAATGAATTTAAAACTCAAAACAAAAAATTGAAATACGAAGAGAACAACCCGTTAACAATTCTATAATCCTTAGTACATGTTAGAAACGTCACATAACTTGACAATAGGAATGATGCGGATCAAAGGAGCGATAAGAAGTCCAAAAAATCTTAGAGTAATAAGATTGACAAATTCAAACCAAATAATAAATGCAAAGTTATTAATTTGTTATCTGATAGTTATCTATTTTGAATAAACACTAGCTACAATAATAATGGAGAGTTGTTGAACTTATTTTATTATAAATAGGAATAAATGTGTTTTAGGTGCTCAGGCCTATGGTCATTAATCAATGATATTATAATCAAATCTTTTATTTATTTTTAAAGTTATTTTCATATTTTCTGCTTGGTATTAAAGCCATTGTGAGCACTTGACACACCACGAGTCTTCTCTTCCACTATCACTTTGCTATCCGTAAATGTTGACATCTTCTTTACACTCTTCTCTACACTGAAGGTATAAAATAAAACAAAGCGAACTTGATGGACCAAGTGATAAGTTTTGGATTGAGATAAAGTTCACAAAATTTAGGCTGCACGTGTGTATTACTTGGCATGATATTATTATAACAGGTTAAATATTTTAATTGCCACTTAACTTTTTCGAATGTTTTTCAGTTGCTATTGATATTAAAAGGAAATTCTACTTTCTATTGAACTTTTCAGAATATTTTTCAGATATGTTTTTCAGTTGCTATTGATTTTGAAAAACAGACTCAATGAGCTTCACGGATGTTTCAGGTGGTGCGATCTCTTTCAACTACCTATGGGAGGTGTCGTATCAAGAGGGCTATTTTGGGGTGACTGTAAACCCTCTAGAAAGGGGATATGCAAAAGAAGTTGATTGAGACGAACCATCAACTAGGAGGTACAAATCTTAAGTTATACGAGTAGAAGAAGAAGTGACAATTTCTAATGCATATGTGGATGCATCCATACATTATCCATCTATTCTTTTTCTTCTTCTTTTTAAGTTGATCTACTTATTTTTCTCTGTTTCATTTATTGTCAGAGAGAAAAAAAGTAAGGTATCTACAATAGTAATAGCAACATGAGGTCTCAGATCACGAAATTGACGAGGATCACTTTTTCCTCCACCGATCATTAACGAGGATGACTTGCTCTTGGAAGAATTATTGAAATCACCGATCATCCAAAACTTTTGCCCCTACTCCTACTCCTACTCCTACTCCTAAACCTACAATCTAAAATGGGAAAGTCGCTCAGACTACTCTTGGCACAACAACAAAAGTTAATGGAAAGAGCAGTAACTCAATTGACGGTTCAACAGTCGAAGTACCAAGAATGAAATGAAATTTTAAATTGATTTTAGAATAACTCATTATTTTTTTTCCATATACTTTGAAATAGAAAGATTCAACTACGAATTGAAATGGCTCAAAATAGTCAGGCACCAAACCTCTCCTAGGATGAAGAGTGTTTTATCTAAAGGAGGAGGGTCCCTATGACCCTATACTATATTATTTCGTTTTTGAATTCGAAATATATTAATATCACTACAGTTTTCTTTTATTGTACCATATTTTCATTATATAAAGTAAAGGGTCTTAAATCTTTTCTCATTGTTACACTTATATTCCTAACTTTTTTTGTCGTATTTTTATTTTCAACATTCTAGTAATTAACAGATCTTGTCTTTGATAATAATTTATATCCAAAAAGTCCATTAAAAGGACGTCAAAATACTTATTTGTCCATCATGTTTTCAATTAAGTAATAAATTCAGTAAAACAAAATATATGTTCCTCATTTCAAAGTAAAACATAAAGTTTGGACAAAAATCATCATACTAATTAATACGAGGTTGAGGATAAGAATACGACGAAAAAATTATTGGAGACATAAGTGCTCAAATAAGCAAAGGCTGAGGACCTCAACTACAATTATAATGTAGTGCAAGTGCAACAAATAAAATGTGGTGTTATTGCACTAATTTTTAATTGTAATGAAGTCATCAATATTTGTTTATTATTGCACTTACGTCCCCAACTTTTTCATTGCATTCTTATCCTCAACCTTGTTCTTGATGATGGTTTATGTCCAAATATTCTATTAGCGTGCTTTGAAATGAAGAGCGAATATTTTGTCGAACTTTTTATAATTAATTTTTTCTTATTTAAAAACATATAGAGAAAATGAATAATTTATGCCCATATAGTGGAGTTTTTGTCGGAAATCGTAATTAGTAACAACGTATGCTAATTAATAGAATGTCAATGATAAAAGTTAAACAAAAGGGACATAAGTGCGATAATCAGCAAAGTTTGAAGACTTCCAGTACAATTAGAATTTAGTGCGACGAGAAAAAGATAATGATCTGTGGCTGTCCATATGGCCCTTTGTTATAAACATGCCCACAATTAGAAATTAGATGTTTGAACGGACAGGCCATACATGCAAATGTTCTTGTTTCCCAACATATTACACTGTTGAAATAGAAACAATTGGCTTTTTAAGGGCATCTTCTCTTTGCCTTAAAAAACATTCCACATCACAGTAAATTATGATTAGTACTAGAATAGTTGAATTTCTCCAAGTCTACAGCTTCATCATCGCGACATAGAATTTCCTATAAAAGCTCACTACAATATTCCTCGTTCCTTTTGTTCCATTTAAACAATTAACTAAAGTTGAAGTTGACTACACAATTTTTGCTGTTCACATCTGCACCAGGAGACTTATTAGAGTAATGAATGGGTAAAGAACTAAGGTTCCGCCACTCCATTTAAATTTATTGATGAGTTGGTTTACGGGGTAAATTGTTGAGAAATAGAAACCGTAATAATTTTAACCATCAAGAGCAATAAAGTCGTAAAAAGAAAATAAATAAAAGAACACACAAAATTTATAAATGCTCGTTTCAATGTGAAACTAAATCATCTTCTGCCACGATGAAAAAAGTTTACAAAAGTAAATCGCACAATTACCATCTCTAACATTTGTCTCTTTTTTTTATGATAACGCAAAACCTTATTAATAGCTCCCTATTTCTAAAAACAATTAGGGCAAAATTGAAATTATAAGTGTGAAATTCCTATTTACATGACGAAATAGATCGATCCACATATTAACTTCGTACAACGATAATAATTAACTCCACAATCTTACATAAATCATGAAATTGTTGCAAGTATTGTGCCATATGTTAAATCAACTTTGGACATAAATACTTTTAATTTATAATTGATGCATTTCATTTATGGCAGATCTATTATTTAATTGAATTAATATTCTAATAAATTAAATAATAGAATCCGTAAATTCAAATCTTAGTAATCTGTTAATCGTAAGAAATTGTGATTGTAAGATACAAATTACATATGATTGAATCTTAAATCATCTGTGGTCGTAAGTAATAACGAGATACAGATATCGTTATTATGGATAGACCATCAAGTGTGACATTTCTTATTTAAGAAGTAAGTAGCTGATCTCACAAGCTAAAATGTAGAGACACTTAAATGAACACGTAGATGTTTTGTTCTAAAACAAAATATTGGAGATTCGTTGGGAAGATTCTACATGAATAACTATCTGAGTGTCGGTGGTTAATCTCTAACGTTTTGTAGTGAAATTGGTCATTCGACTTGAGATCATCATAGCGCTTTAGATGAGAACAATTATACTCTGGTGATATTGGATCTTACTCTGCTAAATGTCGCTAATACGATATCGTTCGGGTATGTCAATAATCATAAAAAAGTTGTGAATGATTAATAGAGGATTCGTCATTCTTAGATAGTAAGAGAGAATAATCTACATTTCATTCAGTTAAGTTGATAACGAAATCATTGACCAATGTGTACTCATAAGTCAAAAATAATTTTTAACTTATACTAACTTAATAGTGGAACGAAAGATATGATTGATAATTGAGATTGAGATTGACAAGCATCCATATCTCGTAATTGATCAGATCATATTGACGAATGAATTATAGTTTCATGGTAAACAAATAAGTTTGATTTTGTCATACCACGTGATATTTTTCGTCACATGTTTTACCCTAACACATTGCTAGATGTCAATTTAGGACGACGGATGTGAATTGATGATAAATTAAAAATGGGTATTTTACTTTATCGATTTTATTAGATCAACAATAATAATTCACGTCGTTAGGGTTGCTTGATTTTGATTAGATCAAAAATAAAAATGGGTCACACACAAAAGGAGATGTAGAAGAATGAGATTTACCAATTAATTAATAAGTGTTGGATAATTAATTCATTCATTGACCAAATTTAATTAAGTTAAAATTATATGAAACCAAATTTTTTAAGTTACTATTTCAAAAATCAGATTTAAAGTTTATTTATACAAAAAATCAAGTAATTCAATACTAATGATATTATTATAAAATTAAATTTCAAACACATTTCATTTTTTCTTTCTTTTTTCTCTTTCCATTCTCTATCTACTATTTATTATTTCATTTTTTCTTCTTCCTCTATCTTTTCATTCTCTCTTTACTATTTCTTATACCCAATTTTTCTCCTTCATCGACGTTATCTTTCCTTTCACTCTCTTCTACCCGTTTTTTCTTCCTCATCGGCTGGTGCAACGAGACGACGTATCCATTGCGTTGAACAGCCGCTGTGAGCAGCGAACCCATCGTTGTTCTCCGTTGAACAACACTTGAGTTCACCGCGCACATCGACAATTGTGAGTTCGTCAAGCACGTTGTCGCTGTACACGATGCTGTAATCTTGCTGCGCGCAGCGACGAGCTTAGAGCGTGGCGGGGAGATCAAAGTGCTGCCCACAACGACGAACGCTCTGGTCGCCGATGCTCTATGGTCTAAGCACCACTATGCGCGGCAATAGGTTTGTGATGGATTTGTCATTTGTGGTGGTTTTATATTGTTTTGTAGTGGTTTTGTGGTGATTTTTGTGATTGTGGTGGTGGTAGTGGTCCAATGTGGTGCGCAAGGCATTTTCGATCTGGTGCCAAAGTGTTTGGTGATGTCGCGAAGCGATGATGGTGTCAGAGTTTGGTGTGGAGGTGGGTATTGTGGTTATTGTAGTAGTGGTTTTGTGTTGATGTGGTGGTGGGTTTGCGTTGATGTGGTATATTGTGGTGGTGGTTTTGCACGGTCTGGTGAGGCAGTGGTGGTCATGGTAGTTGTCGTAGCGGTTGACGTGAGTAGATGGGATGGGACGCGGGTGTTTGTGACTAATTATTCGGTTGATTGTGACCAATAATTGGTTAATTTGTAACAAATAAATAATATGTGACCTAAAAATGGGATTTTGACTTACAATTTATTAAGTTGTGATCGAGAATTAATTGTGACCAATTATTTGATATTTTGTGATCGATAAATCAATTGTACCAATAAAAATTTTGATTTCGTGACTGGTGAATAATCTATGACCTATACAATTTTTTATTTGTGATTGAAAAATAATTTTTAATCAATATTATAAAATTGTAACCTTAATATAATTTTTTATGTGTGACTAGTGAATAAATTGTGATCTATAAATTATTTTTGATTTATGACCGTAAAATAATTTGTGACCTATAAAATTTCTAATTCGTAATCGTAAAATAATTTATTATCAATTAATTCGATAATTTGTGACCAATAGTATAGAATTGTGATCTTAATATATTTAATTAATAAAATATATTTTTAATTTATTATTTCATAAATAAAATTTAATTAATATCTGATATTTGAATTAATAAACTTTGTTTCTTAATTTTGAAATGGTTCAAACTTAATATTTTAGATTTGAAATTTTTCCCTTAATTAATTAGATTAATTAAATATTGAATTGAGTTAAGTTTAAGAGACGGGTCAATCCTACTTGAACTTATATTAATAAACTATTAGGGTTTCATAAAGAACACAATACAATTCATTATTTTGTTAGCACAAGAAATGAGAAATCATAATTCTCTTATTCTTATTCTCTGTGTAGATTTCATTGGAAGTTGAACAATTAGACAATTGTGGAATGCAGATCATGATTGTTTTGTATTCAAAACAAGCAAATGAGTTTGGAGAATTTAACAAATGTATATTTTTTTTTATCACGATCTCACTCTAAAAATAAAACAGATCTTTGGTGGAAATTGAAATTATTTTTATTTTTTGTTGCGCATGATTAAGTAAATTTTCAACAAGTACGGGAAATAATAACAAGAAACAAGAAATCACAAGCAACGTGGTTAGTAGGGGTGGGCATCGTCCAGTTCGGATCGGTTCTAAAGGGAACCGAACCGAACCCAAAATTTTCAGGTATTTAGTAAATTGAACTATCGGGTCTAAATTTAATTATGGAATCATTCGAGTTCGATTCCATTCAATTCAGTTCAGTTCGGTTCTATTCGGTTCCGGGATTTCGTACAATAATTAATTTTTTTAATATTACAACAATACTACACTAATTCGACTGTGCCATATTCAATCTTAACTCTTACAAAATATCGTAGTTGAATCTCGTGATATCTTTTGCACCTCTCTTTGTTGAATTCTGTTCGGTTCCCAAAATTTTCAGGTATTTAGTAAATTGAACTATCAGGTCTAAATTTAATTATGGAATCATTCGAGTTCGATTTCATTCAATTCAGTTCAGTTCGGTTCTATTCGGTTCCGGGATTTCGTACAATAATTAATTTTTTTAATATTACAACAATACTACACTAATTCGACTATGTCATATTCAATCTTAACTCTTACAAAATATCGTAGTTGAATCTCGTGATATCTTTTGCACCTCTCTTTGTTGAATTCTTCATAGATTTGACTGTTAAAATCACAAGAAAAGGAAAATGGCTAGTTCACAATAATAGAACGATGGAAATGACACTATGGTAAAATAAGAAATTTGAGTAAAACTTAGTTCAATTTGATTAAGTTGGGCTTGGCTGAAAATTAGAAATAATAAAATCATATTTTGGGTTGAACTAAATTAACTAGTTAGCAATTTATTTTAAAAAATAAAATAATTTGACTTATTTAATATAAAAAATTAAAAAAATTAGGGAGATTCGATTCTTCAGTTCTTGCTCTAGAATCAAGAACCGAACCGATCCGAATCGAACCGAACCCGTCGATTCTTGATTCAGATATTCGTTCGGATACTTAGCCCCTATTTGGTGCACTTTTTTGGAAAAGAATGCATTTTTAATGTTGATGTGATGAGGAACATGTGGTTGATAAAGAAAGAAAAGTTATTGATGTGGTGGAAAATATTATTTTATTAAAGAATGTGTGGTTGAAAATGAGTAGAACAATAAGAATCAAAAAAATAATGTGGCTCAAATATGGCCTTAATTTAAGAAGATTCGCTCGATTTGAATTCGATTCGATTCAAGAGTTTTATTCCCTAGTGGTTAGGCTACCGTAGTGTGTTGTTCACCACAAATAATTTAGTGGATGTGGAGTGTATTAAAACCGGAACCCACAGTTTAATTGCAGTTCTCGCCAGTCATGCATATTTCACTATCAAAGCTTGCATTTATCAACGTGTTTCTTGTTTCAAGGCTCGCTGTAATTCCTTAAACCACAAACAATAAACTACCTAAATCAGGTACAACTTTAATTAATGTTTGTCGCTAAATTAATTCCTTTGCTGATGCCTGGATTTTGTGCAGAAAAATCTTTCCTAAATCAATGTAAATCGATACTCAGTACTATATGGAATGTGGTATGGAACAAGCATAATAAAAAATGATTATGTACCTACCAATAATTCCACGCCAAATATTTCTTGATATATTCTGAAAAGGATATTATCTAGTATTACGTACTACTAATCATCGAGAAAGTGTCACAATATGCTTACTAGGAGCACGACACGAGAAATTGTATTATCATCCTTGTCATTGGGCTTAAGTTTGTTTAATATTTGGTTTAGCTCCGGATAAAATTGTACTTTCGTCTTATTTTATGAAGGCTACGCCGTCACATGTAGTCCTCCTAAATTGTATTTTATGTCTTCTCATTAAAAAAGTCTGGCCTGGTGGTTGTGGGAGTTCGACAAAGAAAAAAACAATAGAATTTGAAAGCACTAATATTTGGATCATTAATCTAAGTTAATCTACAAAGTGAAGAATGTTCGAAGTAATAAAGTGTGACATTGAATCATACACCAACATATATAAGTAGTTCAACAACTCCACATTCTTGTAATTAAGAGTCTTATTACTTACTTGGTATAAAGATTCATATGATGCCATGAAACCTTGATATTTAAAAAGAATTGTGATACAATCATGATTTATTTACTTATAGGGATAATATATATATATATATATATATATTGTAAGGAACATCTTTGTTCCATTTTAATTAATGAAAGATTAAATCTGTTTAGTTCGATTAAATATATAGTATAGCTAATAAACATTCAAGTATTCAATAGTTAGGACATGTTCAATACATTAGATGAGTGTGATCATAAGTAAATTTGTATTTATACAGACTTTAACAACACTCCAACTCTCGTAAATGTATTTTTCTGGACCTGTGTAAGTCAATATTTCTATTCGATTTTGTAGAAATCATCTCGTCCCTCAAAAGTTAATAATTTCACTTGAAGAATTAAAGCATGTATACACACACACACACACACACACACACACACACAAACACAAAAGTGTGATTTTAAATTGGGTAGTTGTAAGATTCTAATAATGGTGAAGATTCTATTGAACAAGAATATATCGTATTGCTAGTGGAGACAACTAAAGGAGTCCAACTTTCACAAATGCAACTCTTTCACGTGCATTGGCATTATTCATATTTCTTCCCAATAATGTAGTGATTGGAGTCAAAAGAATTTTTGGGAGCTAAGCCAAAGTTCATTAATGAAACCTCCTAATTGCCTGAATCTTTAAACATAAACAGCAAAAGAATAATAAAAAAACACATGCTCCAATGGAATAGAGTGGGGCTTGAAGGTACTCCTATAATTTAGTTGCATGAGACAAGATGTACTACCATTTCAAGCCAACTACTAATTTTGATTGTTTTTATTTGTATGTATAATGATATTGGAACTTAGCCGCCCATGTTTTATACAGAATAAAATCAATTTATTAATAAATTTTAATGAAAGTTGATAAAACGTATGGTTAAAAAAGTTGTGGGTAATAGAAAATGTATTATTAAAATTAATTATTGACTTTGATTTAAAAATTTTGTCAACTTTTCATCTACGCCAAACAACGGCTTAGTTCATTTCAAAATTTACGATTATATATTATGTGGTTCCTAAACTTTAAATTGCCAATATGATCTACTGAGTAATGTTATAAACATGACAACATATTGACATTTTGAAGTTTAGATACCTTTGCGTAACATACCTTTTTAAGTTTATGGACTAAGGATTTTAACTTGTATATATAGCCTCTGCTCAGGATTGATAATTGGTAATTTTTAAGAAACTTTATAAGGGGAATAGTGGTTGGGATCACGAAATTTATGGATAAAAAGTAGTAGTAGTTTCGTATGTGTTGTTAAAATTAAAGTTTTGACTTTAACTGGATAATAACTTTAAAATTACTAATAATTTTAAATAAACACAAGCATAATAATAGACCTTAAATGTTTTGTTTCATTCTCAATAATAAACTAGAACGACTCAATAAAAATATATGAATTCTCAATAATCTCGACTCGAGGAGATTAAGCTCCACATGTTTCATGTTCCTAGTTTCTAAAAAGTAACCTTGGAAGTACAAAAAGTAAAGAAAACGTACAATCAAACCTCTAACAGTCAAACATAAACGAAAGCAAAAACAACACAATTGATCTCTAAATCGACTTATGATAATCATTCGATACCGCATAACTTGAGACTCGACAATATGTGTTCGTGTTCCTTAATTGAAAAGAGAGTCAGAGGGGGAGTGGCGCGTAACTCCATATCATGATATTTGGCTTTTCTTGATGTTGAACTACTAGTTTAACCTTTCCATTACATTTCTGTCCAAACATAGTTTTTGTCAGCAAATATTTTCTTACAATCATGCTACATATACATCATTGTTTGCATTGTGTCACGTTGCAGCATACCATTGAACAACTTAAAAGGAAAAAAAAAACACTTTTTGCCGCCTACAAATTTTTGAAAACGAAGGGGATATCTAGGGATGGCAAAAAAGCTCGCCGGCTAGGGCCGAGCCCCATTTTGGGGCATTGGCCCGAGCCCAGTCTGGCCCGTGTGGCACAAGCTGGCCCGTATATTATTAAAAAAATAAAAAATAAAAATTATAGCTGCCCAGCAAGAAGCTATTGTAGCTGTCTGCAGCATGCAGCATTTTAGCCTGCTGGGAGCAGTTTTTAAATTTTTTTTTTTTTAATAAAACCCGCTAAGGCTCGGGTCGAGCCAAATTTTTTTTGCCTGGGCTCGGCTGACTCAGCTCGATTAGGGCTCGACTCGACTCGTTGATATGCCTAGGGATATCAAAAACAATTTAAAGTGCATATTAGAAGGAAGTTGAAAAATCATTTACTGGGAATAATCAATCTTTTGTCGAATTTAGCCAAATTGATTATTTTGCTAGCACAAGTGCATAAGCATGTATCTATGCACCTTGTCTAGTGTGCAATTATAGACGCCCCCTCATTGTTTCTTAGTTAAGGAAATCAAAGTTTAGTATGACGGGTCTTTGTAAGAACATATCATTGTTTGCGAAGTCACAATAATAGTCTTCTGCACAAGGTTCCTAAAAAATAGTCTCGTACATCTTTTTTAATAAAATATTAATTTTAGAAGAATCTTATTATAAAACCTACTTCCCTATTTTATACATGTATCATATTTCACATTCTTTTTTCTACTTAGCTGCCCACTACACTACACATTTGTATCATATGGAACAAAATATCAACTTGAAGTGTCTACCACCTAACTACGCTTCTTCCACCACCACCATATCCTCCACCTCGTCCGACGGTTCGACTGTTTCTTCCTCGAACCACTCATTTACTAATGAAAAAGAAACTACAAAGAGCCTAAAAGAGTGTAAAAATGGTGGCAATGAGCAGCATAATCCGATTAGTTATCGCGGTGTGAGAAAGCGGAGTTGGGGCAAATGGGTGTCTGAAATTCGAGAGCCGAGGAAGAAATCAAGAATATGGCTCGGAACATATTGCACGGCGGAGATGGCGGCACGAGCTCACGACGTGGCGGCTTTAGCCATTAAAGGCAACTCAGCTCATCTCAATTTCCCTCATTTGGCTCACCAACTTCCACGCCCCGCTACCACTTCACCTAAAGACATCCAAGCTGCCGCGGCTAAAGCAGCAGCAGCCGCAGTATGTCCCGACCAAATTTCAAGCAGCGAATTCAAAGATGAAGCACATGAGCCGCTGCCCAATTCTCATTCTTCAACAAATTTAGAAGCATCCAACTCTTGCTCAACCGTTGATGATAGCGACACATTTTTCGACCTCCCAGATCTTTGTTTCAATGAAAGAGACCTTAATGTCAGATTTTCTTACTGTGCTTCTTCATGGAAGCTGGCTGAAGCAGTCACCGATATTGGACTCCGGCTTGATGATCCATTTCCATGGGACTGCTACTGGAAATAACCCCATTCAACAGCCACGGCACATTGGTAATTTTGATAATACAAAATCAAGAGCAGAACCCCCCCCCCCACCCACCCCACATATATATGTATATTTCTGTATATATGACGGTGAGGCAGCGTTAGTGTTGAAATATAAATATGAAAGTGGGAGTAAATAAGTGAAGAGGAATAAAGAATTCAAATCAAGGTTTTAATGGAATTAGTTCTTAAATTGCCTAAAAATTATATTTGGTGACTTTTGACCTATTTGCACTTTAATTATTGATAGAATGAAATAAAAATTCTTGCTCATTTTAAGTGCATTTTTCCGTCTATTTTAGTATTTTTCACAATTTCTGTTCGGAAGGGATATTAAATTTGTTGAAAAGATATAAATTGTCCGATCCTACCTCCAATAAATTGAAGAAAAAATCAGCCTTTTCACCTTACCTCGACTTTCCAATTATGATAAAAATCTTATTTCTTGTAAAATTATAGAAGTATGTCAAATTTTGATTGGAGAAATAATCAATGATATTGGAAAATGAAAGTGTGACGATTTAATACATATATGCGTAAATAATGAGCAAGCTGTAATGTATTACTCAAAAACATTTAACAACACGATAACAATTTTACTGAACTAAGACATATTTTTTTAAAAATATATACAAATCTGAATTTATTTATTTGGTACTGTGAATACCAATACATGTTTCTTGTGCAATGGGATTCTTGAAACTGTTCTTTCGAGCAATGCTATGTGTACAAAATTGGTTTACAAAATTTGTGACAAAATGAATGTGGCAAGATATAGGTAATGATTTAAAAAATCGTTTTTGAAATCAATAGCTTAGATCTTACTACGTTCATTTTGTCAAATAATTTTGTAACTCAATTTTGTACAATTAGATTAATTGTATTAATTATCATGATGTCGGATCCTAAGTTTTTATTGATTCCTTCTTTGTTAACAAGGTTGAACCAAAAGCCATAAGGCCAAATGGGGTTGCGGATACTAATTGTATTCTTTATCATGATGTCGGATCCTGAGTTTTTATTGATTCTTTCTTTGTTAACAAGATCGAACCAAAAGCCATGAGACCAAATGAGGTTGCGGATAATTGTATTTACATATGAGCAAACCCCGGTTACACATCTTTATGTGTGACCCCATGATTTATAAACACTATTATAATTGATAAGGAAGTGACCTTTCCATCACCATCTCCTTGAAGTCTATTCCCCAATCATTTAGCCACCTTGCACTGCTTCATTGGGCAAAGTGGCATATATCTTTTTCAAAGATAAAATTAATTATTTGGGCAGCGTAATGTACATAAATGGAAAATACAAAAATGAGAGAGAAAAGAATATGGGATCCACACGGCTTTTCTTTAACCATTTTTTTAATTATTCTTTTGTTTTGTTTTTCTTCTATGATTTTTTTTATTTATCTTTTTTATTCTTTTATTTTGTTTTTATTTTTGATTTTTGATTTTTTAATTAAGAACAATAAAGTTGTTATTTTCGAAACATGTCAATCATCCATTTGGATGAATAATGCTAATTTTCCAAAAGTTGGAGACGAAAAATAGGTTGGTAACTGATTTGATATGAAATTAGCACCGTCCATATTTATTTTAATTAAATTATTGAGTAACAAAAGTTGATATCCTCCAACTTTTAGTCCGAGAAGATCGAAAATGCCAAGATTCCATACAGTAACATTAAAAACTGTACATAGAAAGTCTAATTTTCCACATCAAGGGTATGTTTTTATAAAGATTGAAGAATCCAATGTCGTCCAAAGGTTGTCCTTTTTGTATTGTGCATGTTCACTATTCAAATCCACCAAAGCCCCTGTTTGACAATCATCATATGAAAAGAAAAGAAAAACGCAATTTTAAATAGTGATTTTTAATAGAATGTGTAATTAAAAAATAAGGAAATTTTTTGAATTTATTGTATGAATATGTGATTGAAAATAAATACGCAAAAAAAAAAAAGAATTTTCAAATGATTGTCAAACAAGGACAAGGACATAGAGTTTTGTTCTTAGCTTGGAAAGTATAGCCATGTTACTTGGGGTCGAAACCTTGAAGGCTCGATTAGATAGAATAAGAGATAGGAACGTCGCCAAATTTATTAAGACCCTATTTGATACCAATTACTGTTTGATACCAATTAAAATTCAAATTTTAATCTAAGTCAAAGTCATTAATCAATTTTAACAGCATATTTCGTAGATTTCACAACTTTTCAACTATACATTTCATCAACTTTTATCAAAATATACTAAAAATCTGATTTTAATTCCTACCAAACAAAGGCTAATTATACAATCCAATCTACTGATTTCTCGGGTGAAATGAAATTAATTCACGAATAGACATTAGAAAGCTGAGTAGAAAGCAACCGGCCAACTAACTTAATACACATCAATCCAAACAATGCCTTAAATACAGGGTACTAGACATGCCCAAATTTTCTGATTCATTGAACAGAAAAATGGGTTCCATGTCCTTTAAACAGGACTTTGATTCATTGCTATAAAGATATAAATGGATACTTCACTGGAACGAAGAGGGACCAGTTTTTCCATTGTCATTTGTATATTAACATGGATTTATCATCCCAACCCAGCCCGAGTTAAATCCTTCAAAATGCCAGTTTTTTTAGTATTATTTTCAAATAATACTAACGCACATCTAGGTTAAAAGAATGTGATAAATCCAATTAAAATCAAGAAGCAAGCTCGAGATTCGGCCGGTCTTGCTGCAAGGGGAAGCAAGAAGACGGAAGAACAAATATCCCCATAGATGACCAAAAATCTAATTACTATCATGTAAAGGGAATATATGTATATATACATATTAAGAATCTTAAGTTACATTTCAATCATCTAATCACACTAAAAACAATAAATATTCAAAAACAATCGAAAATAAATCGGTAAAACTGTGGCGCCAAAATCAATTAATGCTCCTTAGTTCTGGAACTGTCCTCCCTCACATGATGGCCAGAAATGTAAACAGTCTTTCTATGGGGCTTAGGGTCGAAACTTTTATTAATGAAATGGTCACTCAAAACTTCATGCCTAACACTGCAAAGTAACAAGTATCCAACATATATACAATAGAAAACACTAAGAGAAATGTGAAACTGAGGCCCTGATTTGCGATGATGGAAGAGGAGCTTTTAGAAATTCCTGCTATGAATCTTTTGGTCTCAGCATATCTAAGTACATAAATACATATGAACATTGTCCACTAGGTCTCCCTGATTTGAAATGCATCTGAGGCAGTGAAGCATCACTGCCAGGCTCCAACTCCTGGTTAGATGTATATAGGTTTGACATCGTTAGGCCCAAAACTTGCTGCACAAACTGGGCACTTGCGGTGACGCATTTCAATGATTCCTTTTACACAAGGATTGCAAAACAGATGGAAGCATTTTGTGATAACCACCTGCAAAGAACACTTGTTAGCTCTAGAAATATACGCGTAAGCGAACCGTTATAGCAGAATTTAAGCTTTTAAGAAGATATGGAAAAAACATTATGAGCAGGTTACCCAAGTGGCCCCCATACCCAACACACCAAAAGACCTGATCAACTTTGTTGCCCAAGTCAACAAAAGAGGAGGAAAATGGTGGTAAACGAGTAATTTGAACCTTGGACCCCCTCCCAACTCACAACTCAGCAATGTTGCAAATGCTACTACTTCGTTCAAGACTCAAAAATGGTTGATGGAAGATATAACGAAGATAATTGAAGACATACCTCTTTTCTCCTATCATGGCAAACACTGCATTTGAGTATTTCCTTGTATTCCCCGAGTTCCTGCTTAAGCTTTTCAGCTTCAGATGTACTGTCAGCATGTGACTTCAATTGTTCAGCCTTCCTTCTCATGGTTTCTAGACCTGCCTCTACTCTCTTTCTCTCAAATCTAGCAAGGAGAAAAAGTTTAAGAAACATAAAAACAAACCAAAAACAAAGAAAAATAAAACGCATCTCCATATAACTGGAAAAATGCAATATAGATTCCAACTTTCTTTCTCTAGTTTTATGTAAAATGGAAAAATATAACAGAGATATTCCAACCACCTCTCTTTCTCTAGCTCTATCTGCAGCTCGGCAAGATCCAGTCGACCCCTGTCAACCTTGGCCTGTGCTTCCTCAAGAGTTTCTATCAATTGCTGAGACGACTTTTTCACATCTAACTGTCTCTTTTGGTTATTTTCTGAAGTAGCTATCATTTGGACCCTATCTTCTGTGAGTCTCTGAATTTGATCCAAGTAGGTTTTCAACTGCAAAAAATATTACCAATGATGAGTTCTAAATACATATAAAAATAATAATTTTGATTGGACTAAGCAGTGTACGGAATTTTTTATTTAATTGAGCAACTCATATTACCTGATCTTCAATTCTAACTACTTTTGTTTCAAGAAAATCAACAGATGTCTTGGTTCGTTGTATGGCTCTCTCCAGGGAACACTTCTCCATAAGTAGATTATCTCTCATCTGCCTTGAATGCACTCCTTCAAAAACAAGCTGCAACAGTAATACCGATTAGATGACATGCCGAAATAAAATCCATTGAAAGCTAAAATATATTTGTGTTTCCTATTTCATGGGTGAGGAGTTGGGGGGGTAATCAAGCAAAGATTGTTGCATTGCTTATACATAGCAAATGAGGCAGCAAGTCCACAAAACCTTGACAAAGATTCTTCTCTCACACATTAACATTTACAAAAAAAAAAAAAAGGACACTTTGTTTGAAATGAGGACTTAGTGAGGAAAATAAGTGCAAATACCACGTCAAAAACTTTTCCATGAGAGAGAAAATAGTAAGCAAAAGCTACTTTGGGAAACTCTCAAAACACTTCTATAGTTTGAAAGGAAACAAGAAGCTGCATAGAAGATCAGGAGAAGTGCGAAAACGCAACGAAGTTACATAGCTCCCTTAAATCTCTCTATGTTTTTATTGCATTTTAAATTTGTCTTCTTCTCTGTTTGCAAATGAAAGCCACTTGGAAAATCATTTTCCAAACTGTTTCGCTTGGACAACTAAACAAGCTTGAGATTTCAGCTTTCTTGGATGCAATTTCTTTACCTTGCTATCTTCAAAATCCAAATCGGGGATCGATGAATTTTGACGAGAATGTTACTACAAGGTTGGCACCATGAGAGAGGCCAGCTAAAAGGAAAGACCTCCCAGGCCATATGCCCATGGGTGCAGGAGTTTTCAAAAAAGAGTAGGCTGACTCAAAGACCTGAGACCTTAGCTTAGAAATGAATAAAAGGAAGCTCGAAGAGCTTTCTCCTCGGAGCTTTACAGGTACTACGCAGCCCAGAAAGATAAAAACAATATACAAGGACTCTGGTCCACTTTCACTTAAAAGAGCCACCAGGCAAGCTGAACAACAACATATGCCCCTGTTTGAGCCTCATTCTCTAAAAACTCATTCACTCATTCCAACCACACATTCTCCCAATAAAAAAATTTCGCATGTAAACCAAAAGTTTTCCCTACTTTTTAACCACACATTCTCCAAAAAAATCACTATTACAGCTCATTTTTCACAAAAAAATGGGGCTCAAACAGAGCCTATATTTGTTTGAATTGTGGTCTTTCTCCAAACAAGAAAAGATGCAATTTTGTGTAGCTAGGTTAAAAATGCAGAAATTCATGTCACCTAAGTTTATGACTATGCCAGCAATAACATAGCTGTATTTTCAGCCTGACCAAAACCAAATTAAAAAATAAATATCTATTCTTGATCTCTAATATCAACGTGCAGAATATGACCAGGTAACAAGTTAAGAAGTATGAGATAGTAAACAAGCATAAACTTAATGGTAAAAAGAAAACAAGATTTCTCAATAATAACTGGTGGAGACAAAGGACTCTGTAAGCTATTGGACATTATCCAGTATCAACAGACATAAGAAATAACTTAAGGTAACAGTCAGGAGGAGGTGTCATCTATAAACTGCTGTGTGGATATTGTTGCGTGCATAAACTCCCAGCAGCTGAAAGGAGTTAGAAAAGCAAAACCATATAAACAGATCCTAAAGCACAAGATCAACAGTTTGACAATACAAATCATGGATCTTAGTTGCATCATAACTCTAGTTTATGTATGCACAGATATGGACATGGCAACATGAGTAGCACATGACAGTCACACAGTATGACAATTCTTGGGGGAAAAAAAAAGACATGGAACGACTACGACAGGCAAATGATAAACATATAAAACAATCTGTAATGAACTATCTAGTATATTGCACATTCAGTTACTGATATTGAGAAATTATTGAGTCCATTGTGATAGGAGTGAAGTAGTCCATATATATCAAGCACAAAATTAAGTGGGTTCATGTCATAAGATTTGAAAAGGTTCTACGTAAATTGTCAACCTACTACAAACCTTCTCCATCACCTGGGCTTGGGACAGGCAATGAAAAATAACAGAGGCCAATAAGTACAAACTTAGTGAATCAATATACGTACTCCAGAAAAAGTGCAAAATTAACAAGTGAAATCAACAGCTCGAGATGAAATTGCAACAAGCCATGCAATAAGCAAGCTTTCTATATTGCAACCCATGTCTAGCCTAGGTCATCTAACATGTCTGGTATGTGATATGTAATGACCTGCAAGTCCAAATATTTCACTTGTTTGCTATACTAATTAACCGGACAGGTTTTGACATTTAGGAAACTTTTAAGAGGTGTCTTCAATGTTTGTTGCCAATCCATTAATCAAAATGGGAGAAAAAGATGATGAAAAAATCATATAAAATTTACTTTAAGATCAAACAAATTGAAGTTGGAAGATTTCCATTTTTCTGAAATCCGGCTTATTGCCTACCTTCATGTTATAGTCATCCCTTTCACTAATTTGTTGCAAAAGCTTTTGGTTTTGAGTCTGCATATCATCATATGCCTGTCCAATGGTCTGTTGGAACAAGAAGTTTAGGCAAATTTGAGAAATTTAAACAAGGAGTCATCCATCTGAAAAAAGTTTCATAGAAAAGAAACCTCAATCTCTGAAAGATAGGCCTCTGTTTCCTCATGTTTGGAGTTTAGGACATCAGAAAGCTTGGATTTCTCCCTGAAATATTCACAGATAAACAATCATTCAGTATACTCAGAAGGCAACAGCAGCAACTTAGACCTGCTAAAGTGAACATTTTACAGATAGACATTATATGTATGTTTTCAGTAATTATTCTTGTTCATTTAACTCAAGTCAGCTTTCACACGCTGTCAATGCTAAAACCCACACTTGGCATGGCTTCAACGTGTATCAGATACACCCACAATAAAAATCAAACAAGATTTGGATACAAGCAATAGAAATGAACTACTACTTTTAGGAAACATATGTACTTACGGACTTAAAAGTTGTGGGATCAAAAGAAATATCAGAAGTTAGAACTTAAGATTGTAAGCTACAATACAAACTAGTGCGCTGCAATTTTTGACACGCCAGCCACTTTAAACAAAATGCCAAGGGTCAAAACTTTTTTGAATTTTTATTTTATTCTTGAAAAACAAAAATATATGTTCACGGCAGAGAGCTAGTTGTTGCTCTCAGCTGCAAATCTTGGGGCTCTTTAAAAGTCCAAACTCTGCAAGCTCTTTTATTTTAAAATGAAGACAACCCACGAGATATCCCCTACCGGGCAGGGTTTTTCTTGTTCCAGGTAGCCTGGCACTTTTTTACACCTTTACAGTGCACTTTCAACTTTCCCTCAACACTCGTCTCTCTCTCTCTCTTTCTTCTCAGTGCTTATCCACCAGTTTTTACTATTGTTGGATATAATCACCTCTACCATCACCTAGATTCGCCCTGACTTCCATTTCCATTGACACTTCAAAGTTCTTCAAATTGATCACCAAAACCCTAAAATCCTAAATTACGTCATTAATCAGTTGACAAAAGATGCATAAGAAATACTCTTCATGTCAGTAAATGATCAACAATTCATTCTCCATCCAACCCACCCCATATTGCAACTTCCAGTTTCTCATCAAAATCATCCCCTGATAACAAGACTCCCAACTCTCTCTCTCTCTATGTCAATTCTCACCTTATTTGTTAAGGCCTTTTTCTTCTCTCCTTTTTAGAGATGCACAATCCAATTGTGTTGATGGAGTTTATGGTTGTTACTTCTGTGCTCCTTCAACTTAGGTCTACATCCAATGAAATTGCATCCCAGCCATTTCACAGTCTTTTCAAGATTTTCATATTCCCCATGTGTCCATGAAACACAGAAACACAGAAAGCAAGCATCATATAGGAACGAAAAGATCATCAAAATCTTAGATACACATTCTTGAGTACCAGAAATCGAATCTAAAATTAATGCATGTGATATGAAATGGTAAAACCTATCCAGATGAATTTAAAAATCAGTTCTTTCCCAACAACATCCAGTAATTAGAAAATATAAACTCTTACGAAGCGGTTGAACCTTGTCACAGAATTACACCAGAAAATGCCACAATTATTCAAGCATTCATAACCCGTAGGAAAGAGACTTAAAAGGGAAGCATACAGATGGAAAAGCAGCAAAAGCCGCCAAAGATGGAAAATCTGGAGACGTAAACACAACCTTAAATCAAGTCTAAATTTCAACTGATGGAAAGTACAGTATGCTTAAGTATTAGCATACATCAGCAAAATATGGAACAGACCTTTTAGAGGCCACTGACTTCCGTCTCAGGTCAGCAATCTCAGCTTCTCCAGTGGCTAACCTTTGCTGGGCTTTTGCCTCAGCTTCAATGGCAGCTTTAACTCGCCTCTCCAAATCGTGTTCATCCAGAGAATTCTTCAGGCTCTGAACATGAACACAAGCCTCGATCTCAGAACTTCTGGCTTCACCAACTTCCCTACATTCAACACAACAACGTTAGAAAGCACTCGGCTTCAAGATAGTTGATTCAGAAAATTTTGGTTTGAAAAAACTAACACACATCTGGAAAGATCTCACAACTCAAAATTAGCTATGATGACAAGAGAGTAACACGAGCATTTCTTAGAGTGGCAAATTTACCATTTTCCAAACTCTCTTTGAAAACATTCATATAAAATAAGTTGTGTAATCACAGAATTTTCATATTTAATACCCCCCGCCCCAAAAAAAAAAAAATCCTTCTTATTTTGATATAAAGTGCAAAAGATCAAATGTGTTGACTATTCCATCAGGAGGTGGGGGAATTTCAAATTGAGATGGGCAACCAAGTCAAGTTTCTAATATTCCAAAACTCATACTAACTTCCCTACATTCAACACAACAAGGTTAGAAAGCACTCGGCTTCAAGATAGTTGATTCAGAAAATTTTGGTTTGAAAAAACTAACACACATCTGGAAAGATCTCACAACTCAAAATTAGCTATGATGACGAGAGTAACACGAGCATTTCTTAGAGTGGCAAATTTACCATTTTCCAAACTCTCTTTGAAAACATTCATATAAAATAAGTTGTGTAATCACAGATTTTTCATATTTAATACCCCCCGCCCCAAAAAAAAAAAATCCTTCTTATTTTGATATAAAGTGCAAAAGATCAAATGTGTTGACTATTCCATCAGGAGGTGGGGGAATTTCAAATTGAGATGGGCAACCAAGTCAAGTTTCTAATATTCCAAAACTCATACTTAATAGCATAAGTATGTATGTATATATAAAGACAAATATAAGAAAGAGGATAACTAACCTCAAAGCTTCAGAAAAAGGGAAATAAAGAATTAAGGACAAACAACAATTAAAACTAAATAATATTCCCAATAAATCAAGAAACGGAGAAATGAATTGAAATAGAAAGCCTCCAGACCTTCTACAACAATTTACGATGACACTCGTACATAAACTTCATGTCATAACCAGGGAAGAAGAGGGGAAAAACACCAATATGCAACCAATTGCATACAAACAGAAAGTGACCCAAGAAGAGGAGTCAACCATCAACAGACCTCATTTGACAATTATGACTTCTTCTCTGTCAACACAATTCTCTGGCACATGCTACAGACATACTGATGGTTAATGATAACATTTTATCATGCAATTTCATTTATGTTATGCTGGACAAAAATTCCAAAATCCCAGCTATATTATAAAAATTACTGCTATCAGTAGTACTGTCATTACCACCCCATGTTTCACGGATCGCAGGTTTGGCTCCCGAGGTATTAGCGTGCTTGTCGTGCCGAATGGGGAGATAAGCATTCTCACTGCGTGAATCACAGTAGGTGTAAGGCCTATTTTACCAAAGAGTGCACTAATGATGTGATCATATGCAGGTATTCTCCCTAACATCCTACTCATAGCGTGCGTGTGTGCCAGTTGTTCGAGCTTGCCGGCCTCAGAATGAGGGGAGGGCGGCCTTGAGGCGTAATACCTCGGGAGCCAAACCTACTAATGATATGATCATATGCATGTATTCTCTTTAACATCCTACTCATAGCGTGCGTGTATGTCAGTTGTTCGACCTTGTCGGCCTCAGAATGAGGGGAGGGCGGCCTTGAGGCGTAATACCTCGGGAGCCAAGCCTGCGATCCGTGAAAGTAGTCACACAATTCACAAATCAACACCAAGCGGAAAGCTAAAAATGACCCAATTAAAGGTATAAAAAATGAAGGATAAGGACACGACAAACACACGCCAACACATAATTTTCAACAAAGCACAATGCAGACACTTCAAGGACAAGATAATTTATATTCTTTAAAACTACAAAATTACATAATATTTTTATGCTAATTATTTTTCAATATGACTTAACACTTGTTTAGCTTTAATTTTGAGTTTTGCAGGGTGAAATATTTTGAATTAGAAGTTGTAAGAGGACTTTAGGTTCTATTATTAATTTACCAGTGACGAACGAAAATATGCATATAGTACATAGATTTCCCACATTATATGACTTTTCTGACACAAATTTTATAATAATTTAACTTTTCCAACTTTACATTCAATAATTTATAAAATGGGACCCGTGTCCTTGTCATAACCAGGTAATGTCCCTCGCATGTAAGAAATCAAAAAATAAAATAAAATGTATATGAATAATATAGGACACAACAAGGATGTCAAACCCGTGGTGAAAGAATGTCAAGTCTCCCTCATGTATCAGGTATTAATAAATATATATAGAAGTTAGGAACTTGTACCAGATTGTCGCAGTCCAATACGTATCGCAACGTGACACCCCTTTTCTATGATAAGTGTTGGTTCTTCAGTGTAAAATCATCATGAAATGAAATTTTTATCTAATAATTTTAGCTTTCCACTATGTTTCCTGATCACCAGTAAACGATTCCAGTGATTGAGTGCAATTTTTTAATAGGGTAAAAGATGGGATGTGGTCTGCTAATCAAAATGGGAAAGTAGAGACTACGTCTAAAGTGAAAAACAATAAATAGCAGGAATGTTGCGGACTGTAATATGATGGTTGCAGCACTAGATAATTGGAATTCCTCTATGATTAATACTGAAATAAGTGTGTTCCTCCAACCAGAAGCAGTTTAAGAACAGAAGAAACCAAAAGTAAATTGAGCCCATGTTTGAGCCCCATTCTTTCTCCTTTTTTTCCCATTCATTTTTCTACCGTACTCATTTTCAACCACACATTCTCCAAATAAAATAATATTACCCACAAATCTAAAACTTTTCATCACTTTTCCACCACACATTCTCCCATCTATCACTATTCAAAAACTAATTCTTCCTAAAAAATAGGGGCCAAACACAAGCTGAATATGATCAGAACAAAACCCTTTTAAGAAAATGCTAACCTTGAATCAGTCGATTGACGTCTATACATTTCCAAAAAAAGTTTCATGTCAGAGTCAGCTTCCTTTAAATCATGGACCTACACCAAGAAATCAAAGTTACAAAACCTTTGAATTAAAATCGTCCTCGTTTTAAATATTGATTTGCAGAAACCTTGTTGTCCACATCAAAAGATAGAACTGGGCTACAAGGATGTGTGTAAGCTATTACAATTGTTAAAAGATAGAACTGGGCTACAAGGATGTGTGTAAGCTATTACAATTGTTTCAGAGTGACAACCACAATGACAACCACGAATCATGAAAAGAGAATCTGGCAGATCATCTTTTCAGAGTGACAACCACGAATCATGAAAAGAGAATCTGGCAGATCATATTACAGTATGCCTAGATAATGCATCAGGCTGCTATATATGTTGTCTATTCACATTACTTATGAATTGGTCAAAGTGGGTTTCTGCCATAAATGTTAGGTGACATACAACAGATATTCTCCAATAGAACCAAGGCCCATAAACCCTTCTTTTCATTCCATTAAATGGCACTGTTTGGTAATTTTTTGGGGGGCAAGAGCAGCAACTACAAATCATATAAAAGAGTAACATTCTTTTTTGCACCTTAGGTCAAGAAAAAGGATTGCTTGACAAGTAAACTTAAATATAACATGAGACATGTCTCCATATGCTTATGTCATAGAAGGCAAAAATCATACCACAGCTTGTAATTTCTGTATTTCAGCATTTTGCTCAGCAGATCTGGAGGATAATGAGTCCAATTCCTTAGCCTATACATATTTAAGGAATGGTTTTAACCGGCATGACAAATAATTTAGACAAAAATGACCGCAAGTATAACAAATCCCACCTTGCCATCGAGAATGTTGATAAGCGATTGGACATCAGCACGCAAACAATGAATATATGAAGCAGTCTCCTTGTGTTGAACTAACTGATTCTGCATGTTACCCATTTTCTCAGGAAATGAAGAAACTAAAGCTTTGAACTCCGCAATGATTTCTTTCCTACCTGAGGTTAATAAAATCAATATATCTGTGTGACACTTAGACAGAGAAGCAACAAGGAGCCATGAGATATGAGGGAATACCAGGTTCTCTAGACGCCTCTACCAGCTTGGCTTCAATTAGCCTTTTTTCTTCAATGCATGTTTTAATCTCTGTTTCCAGATCAGATATTCTAGACTCGGCAACCATCGAAGATTGACATAAAACGTCAACAAATTCATTTTTCATGTGAATTTCTTTTTCCCGCCAAGCAAGACTGTCCTTCTGAACCTGAATTAAGTTGATGAGTCAACACGGAGACTAAATACTCTTCAAATACCAAATATGAAGTTAAAATCGAAACTACCAAGCAGTAACAACCTGTAGTTTCTCATAAAGCGCTTGATATTGAACTACATCGGCTTTAGACTTTGCAAGTTGATCTTTTAGCAGGAGATATGCTCGGGAGGAACAAATACATTTGACATTCTTCAGATTGTTCTGTTAAACAAAAACCAATTTATATACACTAGTAAAAGATAGTAGTGAGTAAAAACATAATCAGAAAACACCACATAAGACGAACAACAATCTAAACACAAGAGAAAGCAAAGAAAAAAAAATTAACCTGCAAATTTGATAACTGCCTCAATATCTTTATCCTATCTTCATGAAGACGTCTGAGTTCCTGTAGTCGGGAAGCGGATTGGTTCTGCACAAGTACGCAAATTAGATTAGACCATTTTACAAGTGGAAACACAATCCATATGAGCTAGAGGAAACAGAGTGCAGGTGAATACCAATAACTCCTTGAGTGTTGACTCCATCTGTTGCAAATCGTCTTGTCTGTCTCTGGTATCATCACTCGTTACGTGCTTGTTTCGTTGATTCAGGACGGGGAAAGATGCTCCTTTTGCCAAATCTCTCTCCACTTTTAGGATTGCCAAATTACAGTTGCTTTCTTCCAATTCCGAAATCGAATTCTCCAACTCTCCTTTATATGTACAACCAAAATATGTCGGTTACAGTACCTCTCAATAGAACATTTCTAGCATACATGAAGCTTACTAAATAATTTAGAGATCATGCAAAAAGGACAACACAGGGTCAGCACATTTTAAAGAAATTTTATTTTTTAAAAACCCTCAATCAGACAGTATCGTTTCTGAGAAAAAGAAACAACGCTTCTAGTGAAATGAATTTAACGTACATTGCATCAAGCAAGTGGTGAACAAGATCGAGGAAGTTGATGTATAGATGACATCAAAAGCAGACTTCAAAGTAAGCCCCCAAGTCCCCTCTCGTTATTTTTAAATTTGGCGGTGTCCTTCCTAATTTTCCAGCAGATATAATGGATTACCCATATAAGATAGAGAACTGTTGCACAACTAAGCCTTATTCAAAAAAATTAGGGGCCGGATACATGAAATTTTTCACCACTCCAAATAAAATGCAAAAGGGAAACTTGAAAATAGTCCTCTAAAACATAGGAGCAAGAAGAGTATGATTCTTCAAATCATTCAATAGCACCGTGCAAGTGACATGAACTAGATTCCATGTAGTGCTCCATAAGTTCAGTTATAAAAGCATAGAAACTGCTAAGAAGGTTCAGAGCATGCATACAGGATGCATGTTGCGGCAAAAGACTATTGGCAACTAAATGCTACTTGAAAATTGAAAATTTTGTATGTTTTTTTTTTTTTTTTTTGGTGTGGGGGTGGGGGGGGGATAATATCTAGGGGGGGGTTGGTGGGGGTTAAAATTAGATTTTT
>CAIGRN010121350.1:0-14098 GCA_903798345.1 Fraxinus anomala | reverse complement strand
ACATATAGCACCACTCGGTTACATATAAACATTTTCTTCGGAGGTTATCCATCGTTAATGCCTATCCCCTAACAACCGTTCATAGTAAAAATGTCACCCATGGAGGCAATTTACATTGTCACACCAACTTCTAGGGGAATGAACTCTCCACAGGTCCCAAAAGGGATCTAAAATAAGAGTGAACTGAAAAAACACCATTCCGTGCCAATCGCCATCGTTCCTCTCCAACCCGAATTTTCACATCATACAAATGGGTTAAAAATAGTGCATAATCATCCAATTCTCAATCCTGCAAACCCCTCTGAAAGGTAATATTCCAACTGTAACTCCCATTGTAGATGGCTAAAACGTCCTTCAACATAGCAAATGACACCATAGTTATGCAATACAAGGAAGGAAACCTCACTTTTAACGGTATATCTCCACACTAACAGTCCTCCCAAAAACTAATATTGTTACAATTCCCTACCACAAAAGTCAATCTGTCTCGAAGGTCGCTCCAACCTCGTCGAATATATCTCCACAAGCTCACCCCATAAGGCCCACGACCCTCACCCGAACACCAACCCCCCTCCATCACTCCATACTTCGCCCCAATTATTTCTCTCCAGAAGCTCTCCCTCTCCACCCCAAACCACCACAGCCATTTACCCAATAATGCCTTGTTAAACAAAATGAGCCTTCTCAATCCGAAGCCCTCCATCCTTATAGGAAAGCAAACATCATCCCAATGGACCAAATGGAGTTTCCTCTCCTCTCTTAACCCTACCCACAGAAATTCCCTTTAAATCCTCTCTAATCTATTTGTCACTGCAACAGGAATCGAAAACAGTGACAAAAAATAAGTAGGAATATTTGAAAGAGTAGACTTAATGAGAGTAAGCTGGCCTCCCTTCGAGAGATACATACGCTTCCACCCCGCTAACTTCCTTTCCACCTTTTCCACGATAGTGTTCCAAATATTAATACTTTTAAACCGCACCCCTAAAGGGAGTCCTAGATATGACATAGGTAATTGCGCCACCCTACAATCCAAAATAACAGCTAGTTCCTCCACACACCTGCCATTCCTTTCTCACTCTCCGAGAAGAGGGGAGTCAAATCCCACCAACCTTCATTTAATTCAGGCAGGCCATTTGAGGCTATTAGCCGTGCTTACTTCTAATGTCGAATCAGGCTCCCCACATCCCATTTGGTGAACTGTACGAAAGAAGAAAAACCTTCCAAGATTAACTCCCGGGGATTCCTAAATGAGTCTTTGCAGTCCGTTGGAATCCCAGCGTTTGGGTCCAACCTTTATTTTCTCTTCACGACCCTCACCCATAAAGAGAACTACTAAAAAGGAAATCTGCAAAGCCACTATCCTGTTAAAGTGAAATTTTATTTTGAGGTTACCTACACCTAAACCCCCTATACTTTAGTTCCAATGTCCAAGGTTCGAGCTACCAAATTATTTGTTTTACCTTCTGTACAACCTTCCCACAAAAATACTCATCATGTACTCTTAAGAAACAGCCACCTTCCCAGACATCCTAAGGATTAATTTGTAATATATAGGGACAAAACTTGTTGACTGCGAGGGTGAGTAAGAGATATCATGTACTGCACCCCAACCAAAGTTCCTACAGCCACCCACAGAAGTTCTCTGAGCAACTGAATATCGATAATTTGAATAATAAGTGAGAAAAATATGAAGAACTAACCTGCTAATAAATCGAAAAGACAAGCTCCGGTGGTGATGTCAGAAGATTTATACATGCTATAAGAGGAATGACAATAGGTTTGGGAGAAGAGTGACACCCTATTAGGAGAGAGAGGAGATGGCACTGGCTTTGGGAGATCAAAGATTTTACAATGTAATACTGAAGGCATTTCTAAAATTGAAAAACGTTTTTAACTATTCCAAAGGCATAAAAGACCCATCAGTTACCATTTAAAAAATGTTGGATGTGTTCTATTTGCACACTGCCCCACATTAAATACCTAACGTGTAGCACAACCTCAAGAAACATTGTCATGCTGCACCGTAAAAGACCCAAAAACTGTTCATCTTCCTTGAAGAATTCAAAGCACTATTCTATTTTCTCTACACTAAAAAAATAAAAAATACAATTTAACGTTATACTAATCAACGTGTCCGTATCCTAATTTCTGAAAAATCATGGGTTTGTAGCGTCACGTCCTTGTTGTTTTACAGGCCAGCACTTCTTAAGCTGTCTTCCTCTTTTTCAGAATATGAATTATAGATTTTTCCTGTTCTATCAAATTTTCGTATCGCATCTAATTCATGTTTTAAACATTAATTTCTTATGTCTTGGACCCCTAATCGGTGGATATACAAAATATCAAGTTTCGGTATATCTTCCCACCATATTATTTCCTAGATCATTTCTCGAAAACCAGGATAACCAATATACTCCCACAGACCACAGTCAATCGATAAAATAAAAAGTAAAAGAAAGGAATAAATGATAAGCAGCTTTTCCTAATAAAACAGATAGTCCAATAAATAAACCAAGAAAATATGTATAACAAGCATCTATGACAATAATAAGAAAGGGGATAAAAAGGAATAGTAAACCCATAGAAAATCAAAGAAAACCAACCTTTTCTGGGAACACAGAGGTGTACTTAGTTATAGCAGAAAAAGCTTGCTTTTTCTGTGTTTTTCTAATGGATGCAGATTCGCTGTTTGTAGGTAGAACTTCAAAGGGTGACAGAGAAGAGGTGTCCGGTGGACCCTTTTCTTTATAAAGTAGTTCCTCATTTAGATTTATACAGACTTCTCCACTTGTGACATCCAGCTTTTTAACAACTACACCTGCTTCCCTGCATCAACAGAAAGAAGGTGAAGGAATTGAAAGGATCACTTTGTTTTCTATATTTAGTTAGGCTATACAACTTTCAAGATGCTGAAATAGAAAAGCTGAAATTAAACAGATCAGAAACCACAATCTGATCGACAAAAGTGAACTCTATTAGATCAAGAAAAATAGACTGAAACACTTCCCCGTTCTAATGCACTTTCCATCATGAATTATGGACAAAAGAATAGAATGAAAACATTTCTGCAAACTAAAAGTTATTGCTCTATAAATTTGGTACAACCACGGAATGCAGAGGGTGGGAAGAAAAGGTGACACATAAACAAGCAGAAATAAACATATAGCTTAGAATTTTTTGTATTTGTTCTTTTTCCATATGTTCATATATTATAATTCTTGAAATTTAATAGAGGTAAATTTAGTTTTGCAAGCCATTTGCCTCCACAATTTAATTATCGTGTGTTGCTAGAGTTACCAAGATTCTTAATTTTGTGTGCACCATCTGCAAACCCAATATGGACATCTTATTATAGGGCCATCAGCCCACCACCCATTTGTCAGTAATCAACCTTACATCAAAGTTCAGGTTAAATAAAATCCATATTATATATAATATAAGGAGACACACAGAAAGAATAAGTCAGTCATTGCCCAAAGGAAGTCAAGTTAATGCCATGTTTAAGTCTTGAGAAGATCAATACAGTAGCAGAGAGTTAAACACATTTGGGCTCAGCCCCAAAGAGTAATTTTTGAGTCCTCCTGAAAGGAAGAATGAAATGTCTTTGGCGACAGAGAAACATCTATTTATATGCTCCAGAGGTTTCCCCGAATATATTTTGTGGTTAAGAGAATATATATCAAAATGACAATTCTTCTCTGGTGCATTTTCAGATAGCATTTATGACTAGCACGCCAATGTTAACCTAACATTAACAATCGCTACATGCTTCAAAATATATCCACGATTTAATTTACAGACTAAGAGAATTAGCGCAATACAGAATTACAAGGAGTATGTGAGACAGAGAGAACAATGAGCAAATGGTGGGACTCATGATCTACCTGGAAGCATATTCCATAATCATTAGCAGATAGTATAAACAAAAAAGTTCCATTTTATTCAGGATATTTTAGCAGTGTCGACTTTGAGAATAAAAAGTCCATGTCCATTTTATTCAGCATATTTTAGTAGTGTTTGGTGCACTTTGGCTAAACAGGAGTGTATCCATGCCATAGATAAGGTTCATGAACCCAGCAATGGATAGTAAAAGTAACAACCTGCTACATTTGGGTGAACTTGAATTCAGAAGTCACCTAAGGGCAATTCTCTAAAATGGAATTCCAAGGATGGACTTTCTATAGAAGTCCATTCATTTTGCCTAGCACTTAATGGTTCTTTGCAATCCCATAGCCCATCAGAAATTATTAACAAATACCCTCTTCATCTCAGGAAAGAAACAAGAAATATGTAGTACAAGACAACATAGAAGAGAACTTATGACAGGAGTTAAGATTTCTTCAAGTGAGAGGGGCAAAACCTAGCAAAAAGTTAAGATGGTGAGTTAAGGACGGTGCAGACAACATTTCAAACTCACTTAACAACGGCATTCACCAAAAATATAATAATGACAAAAAAGGATACTCATGGATAAAGAGGCAGCCCCAGGGCCATTATCAGGGATTGGCGAGCCAAAATGTGCAGGAACTGAAGTCTGTCTAATTAGCATGTGTAAATTCAATATTGTTATTCAATGAGCTCTAAAAATAGAAAAAAGATAAACAAACACACATAACTGCCATAGTTGCTGATCCATACCCCAAAATCCCTCCCTGCTTCCCCTGCAGATAGAGAGACCATTATTTCCTTCTCAATTCGAACTTCTGAAACCATGCTTGTTGGTTCGTGACTAGTTTCAAAATTAATCATGAGCGCCTATAAAACATTTTCCATGTTTCTGTGAGTTCCCACTGCACACATTAATTATGTCCAAATTTGAATATAGTTATTGTTAGTAACTGCTATCATAGAGAAGGAAATCCCCAAGTCCCAGACGCAGCACAGGATCTTTCTTTATCAATCAAGAAAAAATTCAAAAACTCAGTTCCCACTGGCTTTTATGAAATAGTCTAAAAAGCATACAGTATACTTTTTAAGACCTGTAAAGTTAATAGGCTAGTTTTACAGAACAGTGATTAGACCTGCCTACTTCATGGCACTAAGTGTTGCTATACAGTGCTACATCAACAGGATTTGGCTCGGATAGCCCATTTTTATTAATTCTGGATTTCTCAGAATCTGATGTCTATACGATGAAGGTAGCAGACGTGAGATCTGAGAATGCTAAGATATATGTCTAGTCATGCTAAAATGGAGAAGAAAGAAATGAGAATATACATCAACAAATGGAAGTGTAGCCAACTGATGATAATTAAGGGCAGGGCGACTTGAGAGCTGTACATGTTTTGCGTGTATCTAAAGTGATTTATGTTCAAAAGAGCGTCACGATTACAATAGAACATGTCCAGAGAAAGAGAACTAAACCAACATGGCGTGTAGTGATTGATAAGGATCTATATGCTTTAGACCTTCTAAAAAATCTCTAGCAATGAATTGAACCAAGTGGCGGTAACAATTTATACCCAAATTTAATTGGAGAAGGGCTTATTTTGTTGTTGTTATATTGCCTGTTGATATCTCATTTCTTCAAATGAGTTACAAAATATTCATGGAAACAAGTGTAACACAAAACCTACCTATCATGACCAAGCTCGCACAAGAGAGAGAATTCTTCGCAGCTGAAAGGAGCACACACCCTTTCTTTCATATGGTTAGAAGAGAAACATCCACCAGAGGTTACTGACTGATCATATGTCACTCGTGATTCGCCAAAGAAAACAATAATTGGAACAAGCTGCATCTTTACAGACAATCCAGCCTCAGATCCAGCATCTTTAGATATATCTACTCTCAGCTCTTTGACATCCAAAGTAGCCTTTGGTGTCTGCAATGTTAAAGTAAACCATCCATCCAAAGTATCAGACAAATGATAACTCATGAGAAACGAATCAATTGGTAAGAACCAAAAGCAATCACAGATATATATATATATATAGTGCAACTCATTTAGGAGCACACTTTATGATTTTGTCATTTAAAAGAAGAAAATAAGTGGAGTAAAATGGTATAGTAATCCTTTCATCACGATGGTTTTTAATCTGAGCCGATAAGAAAATCAGTGCTATATATGCAGTTACACGAATACTTGAATAACAAAATATTTGGCTTATACAAGGCTTTTTACCTTTTCTTCCTGCACTGCAAGTGTTTCAAAGTATAATATTTCATATATTTTATATTTTTTTTGTCTCTTCTGCTCTCTCTACTGTCTTAGTTTTATTTAGATTAGTGCTATACCATGTAATGGGATTAACCCTGTAGCACGTAACGTTCAAGGGAGAGGGAGAAAAGTTAACCTCTATTTCTTTTTTCTTTTCAATAAGAAAGACAATTCTGCTATCGTGTCATGAAAATATATTCATCGAGACGACAAGGAACATAAGAAGAAAAGAAATGCAAAATGATAATCATGTACACATAATATTTCCAGCAACAAACAACTAATGATAAAGGAATTTCAGATGTAGAAGCACGTGAAGACAAATCATTTGCTCTCTCAAACTACTATTTTGTTATTCAAGTTGGGCATGTGTGATATCGATGCGCCAACTTGAGGAAAAGATTTGGAATAGAAATCCAATTATACAATAGGAAATCTATTTTAACTTATTTTCTATTTACTTTTATATTCTTAATTTAACTAGGAATTGATATAGTGGTAGGATTAATTTTACTCTTTCTTTTCCTTCTACAGTTAGGAATAGTTTTTTTTTTTTTTTATCATTTCATAGGTTGGATTGTACTATTAAATAGATTTGATAGTTTATGAATAAAATTATTCAGCCTAAATTTCACGTAGTATTTCTCTTCCAATAAATTCTCAAAGTTTTCTACTCCAACAGCATGCACCCTCATAGTTCTGTTAGTCACATAAACCCATCATAATCATACATGAATGACAGAGGAAGTGCAATCGTCAAATACCAGAGTAATAAATGCAACCATCGCACTAATAGTATCAACAAAAATAGAAATCCAAAGAAAGATCCACACGCTTCTTGTGACTATATCTAACCTCTTTATCAAACAATTCAAGAAAAAATACCTTCTTTTTTCCTTTTAATGACCACACATTATCTTAAGTATGATTATAAGTTTCTGAATGAAATCCTGTCCTGATGCTCATAATCTTCATTTATAACACACATATAAGATTAATGCGAAAATAAACGATTAAGTAATCTTATCCCATTTCCTCATAAAAAAGCATTGAACAGTTCAAGATGTAGCAGCAGAACCAACTAAATGATGAAAAGAATGTACAAATAATAGCTCAAGTAGACTCTTCTCACCTTCAAAACCAAGTCAGTCACAGAAACTGATAAAAATCTTGCCATGTTAGCCACAACCATCCACTTTCCTCTACCTGAAGTGCGGCTTTTTTTGGATTTGGTTTTCTGAGTGCTCTTCTTCGAAACCCGCATTACGACTTCTAAATCACATATTAACACCTGCAACTTTGGATCCCTGGAAATGAAGCCAACGCCAAGTTTAACCAAGGACTGCCGTAAGCTTAGTCTAATTTCACCAACTGATATGGATTCAACAGCACCCTGTAATTGATCGGACCATCAGAACATGCAAAGCACAATTTAAGTGGACAAGTACTGTAATATAAACCTGAGAAAATGTATTCCAAAAATCATTGAACAAATCCATAACACTGCAATGCATATGATAATATGGGATTTCAAGTCTGAAGTCATACTTGTTCTTTTTCTTTATTTTCTGGAGGGGTAAGAAAGAGGGTAAGACCATTTTGTACATGAACCAAACAGACCGCTCTGAACAAATTAGTCAAACGGTGATCCAATTTAATAGTGGCATGGCCACTCTCAAGTTTTTTACACAAATTCTGTGATCTTAATAAATAAGAATCTTCTTACATCCCTCACTAGGATACACGATGGAATATTTCTCAAGCATAATGGATCGCTTTTAATTCAATGAGAACCAACAGATGAAAACGGGCGATTGTAAGAATAGAGCAGAAATTCAGGTGATTAGATGCATGTGTGTCAACATCTGCACAAATGGAAGTCACTGCAGTTAATTACACACTAGCCCGACAGAAATTACATTATCTCAACACTAGGAATACCATTTGCAGAGCCTACAGAAAGAATTCATCATATAGCACCATGCACCATGATAAAAAGGGAGGACAGGGAGGAAATAAAACAATGAATACAATATTTTATCTAGAATTGAGTGAATTTGCAGAAGAAGAATAAAGAGAATCTCAAAAGTAGAGATGATATAAGTAACAATAATTTCAAGGAAGGCCACAAAAGTTTCTACACATATTGAATAAATTGTTTCCATTCTAAAGAAATGCTGTGAAGGATCATTTCATCAACCATGACTCGTGCGAGCCTCGGGTTTTTATTTCTTTTATATAAAAGCAGAAGAATTTATTAGAGTAAGGGAAAAAGCACAGCAAGGAGGAGGAGATGTCCTTTATTGAATCGCTTAACAAGCAATGGAATTTGCTAAACATGGCAATTTAGTTATCAACTATTATGAAGGGCTCTAAATCAGTAAGTTTAGTAAGATTCACCTTTAACTGCCAAAAGAGATGTTCCAAAGACTTTACCAGAAGAAAGCAATGACATAGGGGCAATGATTTACAACATTGAAATTGGATACATTACTTTTGACTTTTAGAAGAGAACAGATCTATATGTTTACCAAGCTCTGCTAGGCTTCAAAGGTTCAATTTCCCATCAAACCTGCTTTCTCGGGTGGAGATAATGCAATTTTAACAATATATTTTACTGCTCAAAGGATATTATAGAGATCAAATCAATTGAGAATAACCTTTTTGAACCTCACAACAACATCTCTCAAACATTTCCATCCACCAACACGAAATCCAACTGATGCTCCCAAAACACGGCTGAGGATCCAAGCCAACAACCTGGAAGCAAACCTGAAACAAGATAATACACCATGATCTGAAACCAAGATAGAAAGTAAAACTAGTGCAATTTACACTTCTTAACACAAAGGAAAAAATAAATAAATAAAAGGCAATGAGGGCAGTGACACAGACTAGTAGAAAGTGATAGGTCTCTTGTGAGAGTTTTCCCCACAATAAGCCTTTTAGCGAATGCCGGACAGTCAAAAGGATTTTAAGTATGATTGGGGAAGATTGGGTTTGAAAATTCCTAATTTAGCCCTTGTTTGATCCCCATTTTTTCCAAAATACATTTTTTTCTCTCTTCTTTTCAACCACACATTCTTCAATAAAATAGTCTTACATGCAAATCCAAAAATTTTCCTTAATTTTTAACTACACATTCTCCATCAATCTACTATTCCAAAATGCATTTTATACAAAAAAAAAAAAAAAGGGAGGGGCGGCTCAAACAGGCCTTTAATATTTTGGATTTAGGATTTGCATAAGTACCTTGAAGGTCTCACGTTCCCAAAGAGAGAGAAAATGATATGCTAATGTCTTTTGTATGGCATGGTCTTCACTAAAGAGGTCTAGACAAAAACGAGTGTTGAAGTAGGTGTCAACCTAGTTGGAATGTACTTAATTACAGTGATACATCTTGTTGTAAGGCTTTGAACAAAAATTTACATTGTATTTCACAATTAATAAACTAATAATTCTAATTGTTTGTCTTCATCTCTACCTTTATCTTTAGTTCACTTCCTTTAGATAAAAAATAAAAGAGATAAAAATAAACAATGAAAAAAACACAGACCTGTTTGCCTGAACTTTTATACATATCAATTGGTCAGAATAGGTTAATAGGACAGGTAGATAAAAATAACATGGTTTGTTGTGGTTGTGGTTAAGAAAGATTTGAATTCATTAGATATTCCCATGGATATAGTGACGGATCAATGGAATGAAGGAAAATGATTCATGTATCACATCTTTTTTTCCTTTTTTAAGAAAGCAAATATCACCAAACAAGATAATTAATGGGTTTAGATGATATAATAATAGTAATAAAGCAAGAAGGACCTAGACTAGAGTAAAGTAGCCTTAACAGGAGCTATAGTTGTTTACTCCATATGTATCCTAATTTTCACTCAACATTTAGTTTCAAGGAAAATCTTCTTTATATAAAGCATATCTAGCTTCAATTAGCTAGAGAATTATCCAAACATATTGATGCACATAATCTAACATCTGCAGTTACTGTTCTATATAAAATATTTCAGTGCCAGGTTGATCCACTAACTATCATTCATGATTGCAAATAAAATAGCTATTGTACTCCTGATCATGGCTAGCATTCTTCACACCAACATTCATTGAAATACATTTTCTTTATAGTACTGAGAATGGTAAATATCGGAAGCCATTGCTTATGTATAAGATGTGTTTCTACTAAAATTGAGAGTTGAGACCATAGTTTTGGGTAGAGAGATCAGCACTGAATTTTCTACACATTCTCTCTTTGGTGCTGTCACCAGGCATCCTCTGAACCTCATTATTAAGTCATTTACGAATTCAACTATCTACAAAAGTTAGGATCAATTGAGTTGAATTTAGATCGTGCCAAGTGGTGTATTCTTGAGCAATAGTTGAAATTGGATCATCGGGATCTAGACTAGCTCTTTTTAGGTATACATTTGTCATTCTTTCATATTATTTTAGTTATTAGTCGCCCATTTTTCCAACCACTAAGGGGTATCATGGTACTAGCTAGGGGTTCTGTGAACACTTGGGGCCTTTTTCACCAATTTAAAGGCACTACTAACAGTAAGCAAAATCTTTACTGTTTGAACATAAGTGGAAGGGAGAAAAGTGTGCACTTCTTTAATTCCAACGAGTGAGGAGCTAATGCATAAAAAACTTCTATGATCAAAAGAAATTAAAAATGACATCCCACTTCAAGGAAAATTTCATTGTTGGGCAATCAAATTTAGCTAACCTTTGAAGGAAAAGAAGGGGAGATAATTGAATCTCTAACAGTAGTAATACAGTAGAAGGGAAGTACTGGAAGCTTGCAAATGCAAGGAGAAACCTATTGCACCACTCACTTCACTGTAAGATAATCCATTACATAATTGAGAATTGAGAGTGGCTGAGATGTCAAATAAATAAACTAATGAACCTGATGATGACAACATACAAGTAAAAAATATAGACAGAGATTAGTAACCAACCTATAGGTATGTGAACTGAGCTGAAGCAGTAAAGATTTCCATTTGTCGACTTCCATTTGAGGTTCAACACTGTTAAAAGAGTTATTTGATTGTTTCTTCATTTATTTTATAAATGAATAGAGCAAGTTTCGACTACTGAAACTTGATGTTCATATCTAAGGGATAGCACAATATGGCTCAATGGCCCCAACTTGCTCGTGCAGAGTGAGATTAGTCTGGCATTATCAATTTTTCCTCACTTCCCTAACTATTATATCTACAATGATAATCATCTTACATTTGCGAGATCAAATTTAACTCTAACTACACATCACGTCAGTATCAAGAAATCAACAAAATAACTCATACCCATTGAAATTCACATGATCGGCACACATATACAAGTACAAAAGTCAAAACTGAATTCTCAACTACTTACATGAAAATAAGCCATAGCACGATGGACACAAACAAGAATCCAAACAAGAAGTTGGCCGGGGAGGCCCCCATTTTGAATTGAAGAAAGGTCAATCTTCCCAAATTCACCTCTACAGCACCAAAGCCTTGCAAATCTTCATATCATCAGAACAACATAAAAAAAACCCCACAAAAAATTCGAAATTGTATCTAAGAATTCGAGATGCTATCAAAGTAGCTGAAGGATCAAGCATTCAGTTATGTGGAACAGAAATAGAGAGAGAGAAGGAAATGATCAGAGAGATGTGGAGAGGGAGTGATTGTAGGAGAAAAATTGAGAGAACTAATAAATAAACAGTAAAATAATAAAGAATTGGAATACTGGGTCGATCCGGGATTTATGCTTGAGAGAATAATCAAAGAGAAATTGCATTGTAATGGTAAATCTGAAGAAGGACAGAGGACTAGAATCTGGTGTCCGTCGGTGTACGGAACCTTTTGTGTGTTTCCTTTTTACATATTCGGTTTTTTGGATTAATAGCCGGTTGGTTTTCTAGGGAAAGCTCATGAAACGTCCCTGTTTAAAGTTGAACGAAACTGACCCGTCCCTTGTTCTCTTTGGGGATTTGGGCTCCTTATTTTTATTTTATTTTTAATTTTAGGGATAATTATAGCAGTAGTTCCAAATCTATGATTTTTTAACAAACTTTACCTTAACATTCAGTTTGTGTCAACGGAGGTCCCAGACTTTTAAAACATTAGCAGCTAAAATCCAAATGGATGAAAATCGTCTATTTGACCATTAGTTAATCAAGAAAATTGGACTTTGATCAATTTTGACCAAATTGAAAGAGGTAAAATGATAACTTTAAAATTAACAATTTTTTTCAAATATTATTAACAATAAAAAAAATTAAACTAAAAAAACCCACCCCCACCCCCAACATCCATTAAAACTATAATTCAAAGCCGCCGAATGCCGACTGTGACCACCAAACACACAGCCACCCAAAAACCAAAATCACCTCCACTAAATCGAACTATCACCTTCCACTTTTATTCCTTCTAAACTAGACCATCGCCTCCACTAAATCGAACTTAAAAGTCACAGGAATTCCAGAAGATTTACTTGAGTGATCCTTACCTATTTCTATTCTCCCATGGTGTACATGGTTTTTGATGGTGGCGGTCGACGGCTTTCGATTGTGTTTGGATGAATGTTGGGGTAGGGGGTTGGGTTAGGTCGAGGAAGAAAATGAAGACAAGGATAGGGGTTGGTGGTGGGGCAGATTTTTTATTTTGTTTTATTTTATTTTAATTGTTTTTATTGTTAATAATACTTGAAAAAAATGTTAATTAAGTTACTATTTTACCACTTTCAATTTGGTCAAAGTACAGTTCTCTTGGTCAACTAAGGGTCAAATTGACGATTTTTATCCATTTGGGACCGTCACTGCATTTATCCCTTAATTTTATAGAAAATTTGCATTAGAAGTTTTGGACCTTTCAAAATTGTGCAGTCAAGTCTAAAACTTTTTTATTTTAGGGCATACATCTCAAACTTTTTAATAAATATGCGACAAAAGGACCTCTAGATGATTTCTATCAAAATGACTATTAGTTGACTTAGCCCATGTTTAACAACCATTCTTTTCAAACTCTTTTTCTCTTATACTCATTTTCTAGAAGTTGAATCTCACCTTGCGTAATAATTGCCTCAATTTGTTCGTTCTCCACAGCACTTACTGTCATTACCTGCTATTTGGGATTTGTCTAAATCACTTGGCAGAGTTGCAGCCTATCTTCTCTGAAAATGCACTGCAATTTGTCCTATTTGATTTTCCAAATTTTGTATATATAGCCGCTTGAATTTGCAAGTTCTTCTTGGTCTTTTGCATGTATTGAGCTGATACCTTAGCCGTTTTAGTAAATACTTCTTCACATGAAGGCTTATTTTCTAGCAACTGAAAATCGGTGGTGCATTTTGATGTAGTGCACCTAAAGAAGGCTGATTATTGCTCCAGGAAAAATTTGGATGATTTCTCCATCTCGGATTATGTGTTAGAATGTAGATTATTATGGTGCCTCGATAATTCTGCATGTAATTTACCTCTTCAGCTGATTTAACAAATGAACTTCCCACATTTCACCGCAATGATTGCATCTCGACCCAACTGCTTGAACTGCATTCATTGTTTGATTGGTTGTTCAACTATCTACATTTTTTGTTAATACTGCTAATTGTAATAAACTAACTGTCAATATGTCAACCTCACGTATCTCTAGAGGTTTCTTGACACCTGATCTCTCAATTGACCATAATACATTGGTGTATGCTAGATCATTCATGTTTTCTCTCCAAATGATTTGCAATTATTTTTGTAATTGATCCATCACATGTAGAGCCAACGTTAGCCATGCTCGTCAGATTTAGTCCAATGTAGAAGTACTAGACTTGTAGCCACTTTTGCAAACTATGTTGTGGACATTATCAAAGCAAACCTATATATATTTCCCATGCTTCGTAATAGCATTCTATATCAAGTTGAGAGAATGTAGTGATTTC
>CAIGRN010121344.1:0-13650 GCA_903798345.1 Fraxinus anomala | reverse complement strand
GCCCCGCCCTCATTTTGCAGGTAGCTTTCTCTGATCGGAACAGTAGGACCACCAGCCGGGACACCAGCCAGAACAATCGGAACACCAGTCGGAACACCCTACACGTCATCATTGTTGTGGAGGTAACTTGTGATTATTTCATATTGATTTAAGCAAATAAATATAATTAATTCAGAATCAACAGACTTAATTTTTCTTGAACACAATTATTTAAAAGCATGATTCTATTGTTAAAAAATTGATAGTATTGGTGAATAATTCACAACTAAAATTAAAAAATATTTTTGTAATAATAATTTTAAAATATCTGTACCTTATCAAAATCAATTAATTTGGCATCAAATATGATAAAACAATAATAATATGGTGCATTTTAGAGCTTACACAGAAAACGCGTTATCAGAGCAGTATAGCATAGACCAAGAACAGGCATACAAGTTAATTCGCGTAATTCCAGGGGCATTTCCGTAACTGGAAAAAGCCTTCAGAAACTTCCTCCGCATCATCGCCATATTAATCGCCATCCTCATCGTCCATTCCAATCTTCAAACCCTAGCCCCCAACTATTTATTCGACTTTCAAAAAATATATTTTCTTCAAAAACCAAATAAAAAAAATATCCGTTTCATCTATCCTCTCCGTTTCATCCAGTCCTGTCGTTTTGAATAAAAATAAAATATAATTTATTTAATTAACGATATGGTGAATTCAACGGCGTTGTATACGCGGTGGGAGGAGGTGGTTGTATCGAACGAGAAGGGGCGGCGGCAGGTCCATTATTACCTTAAACGGAGCAGTGGCGGGGGCAGATCTGGTGGTTGTCGGAAAGGAGAAGAGCCCAAGGCACATGTCGTATTATTACGCGGTTAAAGATAACAAGTCTTTGCTTTCGACCTTGAAGTGTTCTTCTCTCTTGAAGCTGCGGTCCAGAAGAGAGGTCATCGATTGGCTAAATACAATAGTTCCAGGTACTTTTTAATTTTGATTTGGCTTCTTCTTTTATGTTAATATATTTGGTTCCGTGGCATAAACTTTTGATTGGAATAACAAAATGTTTATTTTTCCCTCTCTGTGGGTTTATCTTTATAAGCGGTAAGTTATTAAATCTGTTTTGATACATTAATTTTTGTAAAAAAAAAATTGGACTCGGAATTATTGAGATGGATATTTTTTAAAAAAAATATTTGCGCGGAATTACATGGAAATAAATTTTCCGGGTACAAATTCGCCTTCAGATCTTTAAATTTCTGTGAAATTGTAAAATTAGTTCTTTTCAATTATTCCGAAAGCAACTGTGATTTTTGGACTTAATTTGTGTTTTTAGTATGTTCGGGGGTTCTTTTGTGCCCTTTTCTTGAGAGATAGAGAGAGAGAGATAGAGAGAGGGCGTTTGAGAGATTTTTTGTGGGCTTCGTAGTATTTTGTTTGGTAGATCTAAAAGATTCCTGATGTTTTCGCGTAGAAATTTATCCAATTACGGAGGTGGTATATAGGGCGCCTGGAAGATAGCTTTTACGAAAACGCTTTTACATATCTCTTCATGATTTCATGTGCATATTTTTGTTTTCTGTGTCTTTCAAAAGGCCTACATATGTAATTTTTTCCGTTTTTCCTTAACTTGTTGGCTGTGAGCATTTTTTTTTTCCGAGGAGATTTTGGGTTTTGGGATATGCACAGGGATAGAGACTGTCTTTAGCCTGGTTTCCCGTCATTCTGAAATTTGTTAATGGTGGTTTTAGAGACAATGTAGAAATATAGATTCTGGGAAAATTGAATTGAGATGGATGTCGTCAGCACTTGGGAGAATGAATTCCAATGCATTCAACTTGCACGTTTACTTAGATTTTTCTTTTTTGTTAGAGGAGTTTTGATCTTCAGTCGTAAGTTTATTTGGGTAAAGGTTTTGTTATATCGTGTCTTCTTCCTAATAATGCTCTGTTTTAGCTCTATTTTTTAGGAAATATATTTTGTAGTAGTGAATATTTTGAAGATTGAGTGGTTAAAAAATTTGGAAAAGTTTTGAATTTACGTATAAAACTATTTTATTGAGAGAATGTGGTTGAAAATGAGTTTGGGGAAAAATGAGTCTTTAGAGAATGAGGATCAAACATGGGGTGGATATATCAAGGGTGGCTTATGCAATTTTATACAAATGGAATTTCATATAACCTCAATTCTTTAAGCCCTTGTTTGAAATTGATTTTTTTTTTTTCAAAATCACTTTTTCCTTGCGCTTAATTTCAACTACAAGTTCTCCAAGAAAAACAGATAACTTTTTCCTATTTTTTAACCACACATTCTCCCAAAAAATCACTTAACAAAATTACCTGAATACACTTCACATAATGGCTAATGGTGAAAGAAGCTTTTTATGAGCTAATGAAAAAATGTTTCTTGCAATTTTAATAAAAGCAATTTGTTTCACGTATAGACTTGTTCTCTCGCCCCATTTCTCCTTTTTGGTGGATATTCTTGTTAATTATGTGGGAGCAGTAGATTGATTTCAGTTTGACAACATCTTCTTTAAGGATATTTTGTTTTGCATACTGAACTCACAATTGAATATTGACTTCTTATGAGTTAGTTTGACTTTTGATTTGGGGACTTCTAACTAATATCTGTAAAAATCATGTATTCTCTGAAGAATTAATAAAGAGAACTCACAAATATATGCTCTAACTCTACATAAAGTTCATTTTTACATGGTTTGTTTCGGAGTTATGGGTTAATTTCATTCCGGTTTTGGCTTGTTGCTTCTGCTAGCAATGTTTGTTTTGCGCCTTTTCTGTTTTCTCCTATTTGTGTTTACATCATAGCATTGTCTTGTAATACTGTGTCATTGTGTCAATGTATGTGTGGTGCTCATGTTATGGAAAACTGACAATTATTTGGGATGCAGGATTGTTAAAATCAATTTCTAAGAGCTGGTTGAGAGCCTTGGAATTCCTTTCCCCAATCTAGGTTAACATCTACAATGTTCTCTCATGATTGTACTTTAGGTTTTCTGTTTGTTATGTTTTTCATGATCATTGCGGTGAATAAAAATAGGATTTTGCTTATGTGAGTTTAAGATTTTTAAGCCCCTTACACTTTTCCCCATCCTAAAGTTTTGGGAGAATTTGTGGTTTTTCATGCTACAATTATTTTTATTACTATTGCGTATGGTTTTGTTTTCCTTCGTACTGTAATTTTTTTTGGCTAGTGTTTCTTTAATAGTTTTCATCCTTGTGCTCTCTGAAGATTGCTTAGTGATATGATACTCATTGTATTAATTATGAATCCACTTTCAGATGCACATCCACGACCTTCATATAAACAATTTGACGGTTTTATGCAAAGCAATGACAATCAAAAGTTGGATACTGATATTATCGAGGTTAGCTGATAAAACTATGGTTTTTATTTTTTATTCAATTTGCTTAATTCTTCTAGTCAGAGGGTATATGGTTCAATCGTATTTATCATTTTGTTTACTTAATTAATTATTTTTTAGGATGATCAAATGTGGAAGCCGAGTCACAAGGCAGAGTTTCTGTGGTTAGGTTCACCATGGAGTTGTCAAAAAAGGCGCAGACACTATGAATCCTTTCGCCGGAATGGTGTAAAAATATCTGTGAGAATCTAATCCGTCTTATTCTTTCAGAGCAATAGAAGTTGATTGTTTAAATAAATGCCTGTTTGTGTTTCTCGTACTGATTACATACTCTTTTTGCCCTCTTGTGCTGTAACTTTCAGGTTCACGACTTTGTGTATGTGTTGGCTGAAGAAGGTAAACGGCTTGTTGCGTACTTAGATGATATGTACGAGGACTCTCGAGGAAACAAGATGGTTGTGGTGCAATGGTTTCACAAAATTGATGAGGTTGGTTTTGTTTTGCCTCGTAACTATAATGACAGAGAGATTTTCTTTTCTCTCTGTGTTCAAGATCTCAGCATTGAATGCATAGATGGACTGGCAACCGTCCTCAGTCCGGAGCATTATGAGAAATTTTTTAATGTGGCCACAGATATGCAGTTGGACCCATTCATTTGCTGTAGACTGTTTGATAATGATGATGTCAAGCCGTTTGACATCACACGAGTTAAAGGTTACTGGAAACAGAAAGTATTAAGAAATATTTCCCCTCCATCACTTGAAACTTCTGATGATGATACGATAGTAGAAGAAACTTTTAGTGATGCTGTTGGAAGTAGACCCAAGAAGAGACTTCGCTGGTCCAAAGAGAGTGAAGTAAACTTGTATTTTGCTGACAAAAGAGAGAGTGCTGATGCTAGCATACAAGATCGAAGTGGTCGACTTTACGGGTGTGAAGGTGGAATGGGAAAGATCAGACTGAAAGGAGCACGCTCTTCTGTACCCTTATCAGGGAAGGATGCAGTGTTGCCAATGTGTATTCAAAGTTTGACCATAGGATCTCACGTTGAAGTGCTTTCTCAAGATAGTGGCATCAGAGGGTGCTGGTTCAGAGCTCTGATCATCAAGAGCCACAGAGATAAGGTCAAAGTGAAGTATCAAGATATCAAGGATGCAGATGATGATGCAAAAAATCTGGAGGTGAATATGCTGAATTGTTGTTAGTTTGTGTACTTTTTTTGCAAGTTATTCCTGCTTTATATGATTGCTTATCATATTCTTTTTTTTTTTTTTTCACTTGTTAGGAGTGGGTTTTGGCATCTCGATTAGCTGTGCCAGATGAGTTAGGTATCCGGATTTGCGGAAGGACCATTATTAGACCCATGCCATTGTCTCATAGGGGGGGCAAACTTTCCAACATAGTTAATGTTGGTAGCATTGTTGATGCTTGGTGGCACGATGGATGGTGGGAAGGCATTGTAGTGAAGAAAGAATCTGAAGATAAGCTACATGTTTATTTCCCAGGTGTGAATCACTAAACAGCATTTTAATTTTAATTTATTTTTAAATTATGTCTTAAAGATGTTTCCTGTATTCATTTGACTTGAACTAGTTTCATACCTTCAGTTTCTAACAACTCACATACTAATTAATCTGCAGGGGAGAAGAAAGAGCAGATATTTGGTTCAGGGGACTTGAGGCATTCTCAAGAATGGTATGAAAATGGCTGGAAATGTTTTGAGGAAAGACCAGAGGTAGTCTCAGTATTGTCCAGTCAGAAGACAAAACAAAGCATGGAAAAATCCTCAGATAATAATCTAGCGGCTGCATGTAAAAATAGAGAACCTTTAGGATCCATTTGTAACAATGTGTTGCCTATAAAGATTGTAGTTGGATGTGGTGACTGTGTGGCTGGCATTGATAACAAGAAGCCAATGGAATTAAAGATGGTTAGGGATCTCACTAAATATTTTGCCGGTCAGTTGAGATGGATGTTGAAAAGAAGACGCAGTAAGATACCTGTTCACAAGGTACATTATGGTCTTAATAGTAGTGATTTGGGAATCCAGGCTTTCGATAGATTCTTGTCTAATTCAACCTTGCAAGTTGATACGGACAACTGTAAATATGCCAGTGATGCTCTCCACACTTCATCAGTAGCGTCTTCTTTTCCGAACTTGGTTATGTCTAGGTGATCTTTTTTCCTTTTTCAGTTCCCGAACTCTTTTTAGCCAAAATGAAGAAGCCATTTTACTTGTACATGTTACACTGATGCATTAGTTTGATGCAGTTATCAGCTCTAGATATAGGTTTCTTGACTATGTTTGTCAATGCCGGGAGTTTTACTTGCTAGAATCCATCAGCGACTTTGTAGATTAGATGTCTAATTGCCTTGCGTTGTGTATTGTCTTGCAAGTTGCAACCCTCACTCAGTTTTGGTGTAGCAGAATTTTCTAGGAGATGCTTAGTTTTGTTTATGTCGTTCCAATCCTCTATTGGAATTCCCATTTGTAGTCTGTAATCTGTATATTATCTTTTCTAATATATTTCTGATTTTCATTGCCTGCATATGAAGCATCATATGCAGTGTTTTAACAATTATCCGCGTAATGTTAAACATTCTGAAGTTTATTGATACCTTATGGGTTTTTTGCTATTTGATATTTCAGCACCCGTGGAAATAGTTCATGAATATTGTTGATGTACAATGTTTAAAAAAATTTAGCCTTTTATTGTAGTTATTCTTAACCGTGTTGAATGTATTAAATGGCATTCAAGCATTATTCAAATATATATGATTCGTATGTCTACATTTTTGCTCATTGCAGCGTGCAAGGTTTTGCCTGTTCTGTTGGCACTCGGATTTGTTTCTAGGCTTTGCCTGGTTTGTGGGCATTCAGATTTACACGAAATTTCTTGACCGTAAATAAGAAATAATTGATTTGAAATTCTAAGTTACAGAGGCTCAAAGCTTTATGGACGATCGTATGTATCAATCAGCTTGAGCCAATGGGCAATTCTCAGAGGCCATTAACTCTCCGATACCAAGGTGTGAAAGGTAACACAAGGGGATTAAGTCACTTACGGATATCGTGCATTCTTATTGATGAAGCGGTGCACCTTTCCTTGAATCAGGGGTTGAGTCTGAAGCGACTGAACTGGATTATCATCACAAAGAATTTTGGATGTACGAACTTTAAACAAGCTTTGTGGAAATTGTTAAATCCTTGTGTAAATTTGGCTGTATACTGTGCTTGGGTCGAGCCCTGAAAATATTCTTTATTGGATAACTGCAACTAATTAATATCAATAAGAGATAGATTTTGTCTTTTAAGCAACCTTATTTTCAGTAATTGGAACTAAAATGTCTTTGTTAATTGTAATAATCTCGCTTTAATTATTTATTTTCAACAATGTTCTCTCTAAAATCCCCTTTTTCTCTAACAAAGAAAGCGTATGTATCTCACCTCAGGTAAAAGATGGCAGGATCCTATCATCGTGTTAAGTAGACTGATAAAATGTCACTTTCGATGCCCACTACCTGATCACTTTTACCTGACGAAAATGTGCTTGTAGCCTGCAGCTCTGCGTTTTATTATTCCTTAAATGCTGCTGGAAATGAACTCCTGCTGCTAGAAACATGCCACCCAAGTCGAAGGGTGGCCATCTTCCGCGCACCACCCTTGCCACTGTGGAATCCTTAACCATGCCTCTTGTGCGCGTTCCTTCTATTTCTCTTTTTCCCTAGTAAGGATTAGATAGCACTACACAGTATTTAAGAAAAAAAAGAAATTAAAATCTTGCTCTTAATACTGTCTAGATCTATCTAAATCCATGTACCTTAAAAGCAACGGATTTTGTTGCCTTATGCATGAAATCCTTGAAACTACATTTCTTGTGGCTCTTTTTTTTTTTGGATTAAAATCCTTGATCTACTCCTCTTGTGGCATGTTTTTTGTCCAAAGCAGGAGCAGGAACTTGTTTTCTTAGCAGATTTTCGGTGTTCAGGGTGCCAGCAGAGAGTTACTGAGATTGTGTCAAAAATGAATGGTAAGCTTTCTTCCGCGCTTGGATTATACTCCATTTGATTTTTTAGGTCACAGGGATAGCCCTGTTCGGCGATTCAGTACCACCTGTCCACCTCGAGCGGAAACTTCGCACAAATGGATTCGGAACACATACTGAATGGTTGTAAGCTTAGGTAGTTAGAGAAAGGGACCTTTCAAATTCATTTTCTTCTTTTTTTTTTCCATTAAAGACGTGACACTTACACAATTTTTTACAAATAGATGGCGGTGAAGCTTGATCTCAAGACATTTGTTGATTTGATATCATATTGAAACACTCCATCGCACATGAAAATGATTACTAACGTGCTTCAATTTGTAGAAGAGATCCAATCCGTGGTGGTTAGTGTATTGGAGAAGAAGTTGACACTGATATGTACATATCCAGCTACTGCTGATAAATTTGCTGTACAAAATGCTACTGCTTCGACGTACACGGGTTCATCAAGCAAAGCCTCCCTCATCGCTCGGCGCCTTTTTCGCTCTTTCTACAGTAGAAAGAGAGCACTAACTTAAAGATCCATGGAATTTGTTACGTTTTAGGACCTTGAGTTTCCAGAAAAGAATGTGGATTGTAATCTTGTTTCTTTTGTTTCGTTGTCCCGTAAATTACTTAATCTTGTGTATGCAAAGGAAATAATTGTACTTTTCTTTTTGCTTGTTTTCCCAAGTGAGTAATGATCACCTTGTTCTTTAATCCTTTTATGGTGGTTTCAGCCTTGCAGAGAATCGGGTTCCTTGATCAAACTAAAAACTTTCCATATGCTGTTCTTCACATAGATGTACACAGACACAAAATTGACTTTAGTTCGATATTGGTAAAGCTGATAGGATTAAACCCTAACTTTATCTAATAGATTCTTTTGTTTTTGTTTTATTTTGATAAAAAATTTGTGGTATTACAAGTTATTGCATATTTTATTCTATTTTTTTTTATTATATCCAAAGACAATAAATTAAATATTGTTTGCNGGTAAGCTGATAGGATTAAACCCTAACTTTATCTAATAGATTCTTTTGTTTTTGTTTTATTTTGATAAAAAATTTGTGGTATTACAAGTTATTGCATATTTTATTCTATTTTTTTTTATTATATCCAAAGACAATAAATTAAATATTGTTTGCATTTTTTCTATCAGTGAATTTGTTGAAATGCATTTGGATTTTTCACCATTGACTACCAATTAGTATTATTACTCGAGAGTGAAGAGTGGGTTTAAAACTTTTAGATCTATATTTTGTGATTCCAAGAAAGCACCAAAAAAATCTTAAATATAGTAATATTCACGAAGTTATTTATTTTTTTTCTTAAAATTTCGTTAGAGGTTATTTTTTCGAAGTTACTTAATATAGCGTTTCAATTTTAAGCCGTGTCCAACATTTTGATAAATATACGTGTTTCCTAAGAATACACCAAGCAACTAAGAGTTTCTTTTTTGAAAAGAAATATAAAAAAACACAAAATATATAAAGATGATTAGAGTGCATTTAGTTTACTATTTTCAAACTATTTTTAGTTTTTAATTTTGCGCAACACTTAAAACTTGTTTGGTCTGATATTTTTGAAAATACATTTTAAAACACAAGGTAAACTTATAACATAAAACTCAAAACACATTTTTGACGTTTTGAATATTTTGAATAAAAATTCTAAAAACACTTAAAATATAGGAAATAAGCGTTTAAAGAAAATTTTATTTATTTAAATAAAATTTAAAAAACTTAACATTCTAAAAAAATTCGAAAATTCTTGAAAAATAAAGAAATTGAAAAAAAATAAATTCTAAAAAATTCTTGAAAAGTAAAAATAAAATAATTCGAGCTCTTAGTGATTATTTACATAAAAATTCTAAAAAATATATTTAAATAAACATAGATATAATTTTCAGTCCATATCATTAAGTTTAATTTTAATTTTCTATGTTTTGCCAACTTAATTTATCATTTCATTACATACATTACTTAATAATATAGTAACTAAATATTATTCTATTTTTACTCAATAATCAAATTTTATGGAATAAAACGTCATAAAACACATTTTCAAAAATTTAAATCAAATGTGTTTTCTAGTTTTCGGTTTTAAGAAATTGTTTTTAAAATTGACAAACCAACCGCAATTTTAAAAATATTAAAATATACACTCAAAATTTAAAATTCAAAACTTAAAATTAAAATATAAACCAAACAGATCCTTAGCTTTTTCCTCGAAAGATCTCCACGTGCGGGCATGGCAGTATATATTGTTCCTAGCCTTCTAGACTTCTTGTCATGGACCATTTTGGATTAATTGGTGTAATTAGATTTATTGGACAACTTGTATTCATTCAACAAGTTTCCGGGAAACTTCTCATCATAAATTTCAACAACTTGACAAGTTGTAAGCACAAAATATGTATTTTTGTGCACCGAGTTGAATGGGACTACATAATTATTTTGTTTAAATTGTATCTTCTTTGATATCGTCCAATTTTGATCGATAACATGTCAAGTATGATTGTAGCATTTACTTCTTGACAGTGTTAATATTTGTTAAATTAGATTTTGTATTTGATTAGAAAATTTAAAACGTTGGGTCGAGTCAACATTTATTTTTAACTTGCAATCACAATTTTTTTTTTCACAAATTTTCATCAACTTTCAACCACAAATTTTTGTAAGTTTTGAGAGAGAAAAAAAAAGAACACACGCGTAGTCTCACTCCCGCGTCATCAAAGAAAGGTGCAAAGAAGCAAATTTTGTTTCTACTTTTGTAACCAAATTCTTAAATCCAATCCATCTATTTTTTGTTCACAAACATCTCTTTTTTTGTTCTCACTCTTCTCTAAACAGATGGGAAGTATGGGCATTAGAAAGAAACTGAGTGCTTTTCTTCGAAAAGGCTTCAGAACCACCAAATTCAGATCAAAAATCAAGCTGGCCATTGCCCGGCTTTCGGTTCTCAAGAACCAGCGCCGAGCACGCTGTTCTATTGCACGGTGTGACGCGGTTGAGATGCTTAAACTTGGAAACCATGACAGGGCTCTTCTTAGGGTAATTTCATTAACTCTAGGAGTAATCACTTATTCTCAATCGTACTTAAAACTCATCTGAACTCGGGTTTTATTCCTTTAGTGTGTTTGAAATGGTTTGTTAATAGGTAGAGCAAGTGATCAAGGAACAGAATATGTTGGATGTGTTTGCTATTATTGGAGGCTATTGTCATCTGCTGAAAGAGAGGGCCAACCTCATAGAACAAGAAAAGTTGGTTTCTATTAAGATTTTCTAATGGTTTTTTAAGAACTATTCAAACGTTTTTATATGTTTAAGGAGGTTATTGTTCTTTCTTTCTGGTAGAGTATGTCCTGATGAGTTGAAAGAAGCTGTATCAAGCTTAGTTTATGCGGCCATAAGGTGCGGGGAACTCCCAGAACTTCAAGAGATAGGAGCAATTTTAACGTCGCAATTTGGGAAAGAATTTGCAGCTAGCGCTACTGAATTGCGCAACGGATGCACAGTAAATCCTCAGGCAGGCAAATATATTATTTCTATACTAATACAGTCAAAGCTAAGATCATTTAATTACTTTTCTTTATAGATCGTAGAAAAATTGTCAACTAGAGTGCCAAGCTTGGAGAACAAAATGAAGGTGCTTGAGGAGATTGGTGCAGAGTACAACATTGATCTACAGATTGAAAAGGCTGCTTCAGTCCTTGCAGCGGTATGGATATTATTTTGGCGACATTTCAGTTCGTTTTGTTCATTTATTTGTATTGGGACGAATGTGCTCAATACACACCGAAATTAAAATAAATAAATAAAAATCCAACATGGAGATGGTGCTGATTAGATTGATCCAGCATCGTAAAAGCATAAGCGTAGATTATGAGTAGGTTCCACAAAAACCAACATTGTGAACATTTATTGATGACTTGGCTTGTGCTAATTTCAGGAAAATCTAGAATCGGGCACAGAGAATCAGCAAAAGCCAAACCCATTGACCACATTAGGAGTCTCTAATCCAGATGAAAATATGCCAACACCGCCTGAAGTTATAGAAAGGGTTGAAGTTTTATCTGATTCAGTGTACACTGATGTAGGTGATGCAGCCAAAGAAGCTTTCAAGTATGCATCTTATGCAGCAGCGGCCGCAAGGGCTGCTGTGGAACTATCTCAGTCTGAATCAACTGACCTGACTGTACTAGCAGTCCCATTGTCCAGGCAAGAACTGAGCCTATGAACTCTAATCTTCTTACTAGGGAGAAGTAAGTGGTTGTCGGATTTGTGGATGCAAAAGTAGAACTGAGATTCAAGCAAATTCACCCAATTCAAAACTACAGTTCCAATTCTAGTATTGAGAGAAAAGCTAGAACAGTAACTAAGAATGGGACAGAATTTAAGATATCGATATCTGGTTCAAGTTCATTCAATAGACGACAATGTCAGTGAAACTAATATATCCTTCGATGGAGAGAGTCGACTGGGGAGAGAGAGAGTTTTTGATGACAGTGATGATGTAACTGCATGTATAAGCAGAACATCAAGGTCAGAGCCTTATTTCATGAATACCGGTATAAAGGTCGGAAGGGGGTAGCACAAAACCTTATTGTTCATCTTACGAGAGTTTTCCTAGATCTCAAACTGGATTGAAAATGGAGTCCGGGCCTGAAAATTCTCAGAAGCACTTTGCTGAAGAAATCAGGACTCAAGGCAGATCATTTGAACGTCAACAAGAGACCAATCTCTGTAAGGACTAGATGGACATATGGCCTGTAACAACCATACAAACTATAGTAGATGCTATATAATAGGACTGCAACTACTTTTGTGAGTTTGGTGAAAATAGCAAGTATTTTTTTCTCATCATGATATTTCTAGAAAATTATGTAATGATTTTCTTGGGTGGCACTCCATTCATTTTTTTTTTTTTCCTAATGTAAAGCACATAATAATCTAATAAATCACCAACTACTGAACAAAGGCAAGCTCTTAGCGAACTCCACTGTTCTTGGGGGATATAAGAATGAAAATACTAGGAGAAAACATGCAGTTTAGAAGCTACTCCAAATAACATCTGCTATCATATAAGCGAACATTACTCAGCTATATCAAACTATGTATGGTTTCCTTATCAGCAGAGATAAAGTAACTTCAACAACAGCTAGATAGAGAAAACTTGCTATTTTTATTTGGAAGTATGATCATGACCAAGTGGTGATAGGGTTTAGACGAAAAGGTGACTTCTTGCAATAAAATCAACATGACAAAAACATGGATGAAAGCACAAAATGAAGAACTTAGTTTTTATATTGCAGAAGAGGAACAGAACATCATTAATTTTCAACCTACTAGAGATATCATCTTCCTTGTCTGAAACAGGTAGTTGATCAACCACACACGTGCATCATTATTGTGACTTCTTACCTGTTCACAGTCATCTTAACAAAATTCAAATACAACATTCTGCAGATCAACTCCAGAAATATTAATTCTGGTTTCTAGATTCTATTTATCTAGATAGTTTGAACAAGCGATATGGCCTAGTTATGTTCGAAAAGAGCATATAATATGTGTTTAAGATAATTTTTGTAGCCAATATGCTCCTTCCTTATGAGCACCCGCAAAACAACAACCATCGTAGCAATGATATTTCTCAATATGACAGTGCCTACATTCCCCCGGTGTAGGCCCTAAGTTAGGAGCCAGAAGGACAATAATCATATGAAATGATAAGCAAATAATAAGAACGTACTACAAATTTTGCTTACCCACTTTCTGTTCTATGATGCTTAATATATAAGCATATCAAGAGTCATATGTCAATCACTACACACTTTAACCCATACTTACTAAAATTAGACTAGACGGGTTGGTTCATCTGGAAAACCGGTAAACCGGTAGCTACGAGTGGATTCATGATAAACTATCTCTCATGTAGGTTGCCTTAGAGGAAAGTGTGTGGTTATCAACAATCGGAAATTTCGAAAATGTGAATAAACTAAACAAGTAGGACATGGTTTAAACAGCTTCTCAGTTCAATTATAGAGGCCCAAATTTGAAGTGTAGGTACAATACTAGTATGAAATCAACTTAACTAAAATATGTTACATTAAAGACGAAACAAGTGACAATCCTACAATGGTGTCTAGGACAAATTGCCTCCACTCTGTTGCCACAGATTGATAATATCAGTGGCCTGATTAAGAAGTATAATCATTTTCTTCTGGGATATCCATGGCTTACTCTCTAG
>CAIGRN010121336.1:0-10390 GCA_903798345.1 Fraxinus anomala | reverse complement strand
AATTTTATATGTTCCTTAAAGCAAATTGAACTGGGTAGTGTTGCTGTTTTCAGTTTCTACAATTGACTTTAAAAATTTGTAACTCATTCGTTACTTAAATTTTTGGACAAAACTAGTGGCTTTTGATAGCCTAATGGATTAGCTACTAAATAAAGTGGAAATCATATCGATCCGACGTCTGTAGAATTTTATATGTCATTTTAAGTAAACTGTGGTGGGTTACCTTCTAAACCGAGTCGTTGCGGGGTTTTGAAAAATATTCTAATACCTCATATGTTGCCGAAAGAAATTGATTTTTGGATATGTCATAATATTTATTTTTCATTTTCTTCCTAGAATTCCACGTCAATAATGTGACTTTATTTCTAAGAAATTATTAGACAATCCCTTAATACGAAATGATGTTATTTAAAATTAAATAAATCTTGAAATAAATTCTTAAGTTAAAATTTTATGCTTTCCGCTAAAGTTATAGTTAATTATTAAGTCTACAGTCTATGGGGTAAAGTAAAGTTAATCTAGTGACATTTCGATCCATGCGGGTTGGGGCCTTACAGTTTACGAGCTTGCTTTAGTCCATATAAAGACTTCATTAATCTACATACTCTATGTTCTTGTCATTTGACTTTAAATCCTTTTGGTTGTTTCATATATATTTTTTCATCTAAATCACCATTCAAAAATGCAGTCTTAACATCCATTTGATAAATGATGAATTTATGAATACTAGTTAATGCTAACAATGTCCTAATAGTAGTTATTCTAGCGATAGGAAAATATGTATCAAAATAATCAACTCCTTATTTTTGAGTGAATCATTTAGCTACTAACCTAGCTTTATATTTACCTATACTTCCATCAGGCTTCAACTTCTTTTTAAATACCCACTTACATCCTATCGCCGTACTACCTTCAGGTAAATCACCTAAAACCCAAGTATTATTTTGTATAATTGACTCATACTCATCATTGATAGCCTCTTTCCAATAAGGTGCATCAGTAGAGACCATATCATCTTTATATGTTTCAAGTTCACCTTCAACTAGATATGTAAAGAATTCTTCTCCAAATGATTTCTCTTTCCTAGTCATTTTACTCATCCTATGTTCATGTTCAACTTCACCTTCTAAAGATGAACTAGATAGAGTACTATTTAAAAAAAAAATCTTACAAGACGAGGATTCACTTGAAATTCTAATCTTAAATGGAAATACATCTTCAAAATAAGTAGCATCTCTAGCTTCAATGATAGTATTATTTGTAATGTCACTTACTTTAGAATTTACAATTAAGAACCTATTTGCACTATTATTTTGAGCATATCCTATGAAAACAGTATCCACAGATTTTGGTCCTATTTTCTTTCTTTTAGGATCATGTATAACTACTTTTACCAGACACCCTCACACTTTTAGAAAATCTAACCCAGTAAATCTCTTTTTCCATAACTCATATGGAGTTTTCATATTGTCCTTAACAGTTACTTGATTCAATATGTAACAAGAAGTTAAAACATCTTCACCCCATAAGTTTTCAGGTGCTCTAGAACTTACGAGCATAGCATTTACCATATCCATCAAAGTTCTATTCTTCCTTTCTGCAATACCATTGGATTGTGGTGAATAAGGTGGCATCGCTTCATATATTATACCATTATCCTCACAGTAATCCTTAAGATTATTCCCGGCATATTCTTCTCCTCTATCAGTTCTTAAGATTTTTATCTTACGTTCTACTTGATTTTCGACTTCCGTTTTATAGATTTTGAACTTATCATGAACTTCATCATTTGTTTTCAATAAATAAATATAGCAATACTTAGAATAGTCATCTATAAATGTTACAAAGTACTTATTACCTACTCGTGTTGGCAATCTATTAGAATCACAAACATCACTATGAATCAATTCTAAGAGGTTTGTATCTTTTCTAACAGATTTAAAAGGTCTCTTAGTTTGTTTGGCTTGTACACAAACTTCACACTTATTATTACCAACTTGAGATTTTGGAATCAAGTTTAAATCCATAAGTCTCTTGGTCTTCATATTACTAACATGACTTAATCTTTCATGCCACAAATAACTACCTTCAACATTAAGAACCATGGGAAAATCATGACACAAAGTTTTTCCAATAATAATCAATTTAAATAATCCATCACTAATATAGCATTTCCCAACAAAAACATTGTTTTTTTGTTATAACAACCTTATTTGACTCCATTACAAGTTTAAAACCTTGTTGAACTAAAAATGATCCATTAACTAAATTTATTTTGTCTTCAGGAACATTGCGAAGTTGATCTAAAATTAAACTCTTCCCATAAGTTATCTTAAGCTCGACACTTTCAATTCCCAATACAGAAGCAATGGAATCATTCCCAAAGTTATGTTTCCTCCGCTTGAAGTCTGATAAGATTTAAACAAACTCTTATCAAAATAAACATGAACATTTTGCCAATCGATCAAACAAATCAGCAACATTAGGCATCGGATATTTTTTCTTCACTGTCACCTTATTCAACGCACGATAATCCACACACATCCTCATTGGACCATCATGCTTTTTTTGAAATAAAACTGGGGCATCGTATGGAACTTTTGAAGGCTAAATGAAACGTGCATCAAGTAAATCATGACAAAGTAGGAGAGTTCTTGGAAGTTCTAGGGGCCTCACATACACGAACTCATCCAAGACACTTGCAACCTGATCAGGTACCTCCACAACTGATCTTCTTTAATTTCTAACAAGGCTGCAACAAAAGTCATCACACATTTCCTCAGACCCACCTTAAGTTGTTTCGCAGATTACATATCATCCTGAATCTGTTTTTCCTTATTCTTGTCAAGATATCTCACATCACAAGATAAGGACTCTCTTCATCTGCAATGTATAACCCATTCAGATGTGGTATCACAAATGCCTTTCCCTTGACAAAGATTCGATACAAGGATCAAATCAAAATCATCCAAGGGAACAGTCATCAGATTGCACTTTCTCTCCCATTCGTCCAACACGAATGATGATTTCAGTAGATCCATTTACATGCTATGTTGCAGAATTCACAGCCTTAATTTTTGTAGTTACTTGAGTCATGCTTAAACCTAGCTTTTGAACTATTCTCGAACTTACAAAATTGTTGGTAGCACCCGTGTCCATCATTGCCAGCACCTCCTTACCATCAACAGTAACCCGAATGTATATCAAGCCACACTACAGTGTAGTGATGGCATTCACAAGTTGTAACAGATTAACTCTAGATGGGGCATCCTCCTAGTTATCATCATCACCTTCCAGCCTTAGGGAATTCACTTTCTCCCTCTTTGGATAGTCCTTTGCACGATGGAAACCGTTGAAAATGAAGCAGCCACTGAAACCCTTTGACTTGAATTGGGACTGATCACCATCTTTCGATTTAGGGGCCTCGAATTTTTTCTTCTTATCCTATTTCTTCTAATCTTTTGATGTACCATCCTTTTTCTCATTACTTTTCTTCTGAACAGAAGAGTTACTGCCCATCTTGTAGTCAACAAGACAATCCGCTGCAACCATTGCCAAATGAAGGTCCTTTACTCATTGTCTCTGCAATTCTGCATGTGCCCAACTTTGTAATCTCGAAATAAAGTTAAAAAGTGTATCCTCCTCGGACATATTTTGGATATTTAGCATGAGACTGCTGAATTCCTTTACGTATACTCGAACACTACCCAATTTTCTTAACTTTTTAAGAGATTCTCTTGCAACCTAAGTCGTATTGCAAGGCAAAAACTGATTCTTCAATTCCTTCTGCAACATTTCCCAAGTAACAATCGGACCTGTAGTTTCATCATAATTCACCCGAATTAGCCACCACAACTTTGCATCGCCCGAAAGATACTTTGAAGTGATATTTACCCACTTATCCTCTGGAATATGAGTAGTTTTTAAGTATTGCTACATATCCTATAGGAAGTTTTCTAACTCTTTGGCATTACGAGCACCGTTGAACTGCTTTAGTTCATGGACATGAATATTTGAAGCACCCACTGCCTCTCGCACAGTAGTACTACTTAGGGCCAATTTCAACACGAAAATTTCACTCTCAAGGGTAACAAACCGAGCCTTTGTGTTATCAACAAGATCCAACAGATCTTTCATGAACGACAATTATCTTTCGTCTACCCCATTGTCATACTCTTTGAACTGAGCCCTCTCTCTATGACTTATTAGTCCAAACCTTCAAATATAAGGACCCAAAATTCATGTGCAGTTAACACCCCTAACTGCCAAATGAATAAACCCACCCACTATGGCTAAAACTGCCAGAAAACTGCCTCTGACTACATTTTCTAGCAACTTTCCACCTGTATGGACCACATATATTTCTCAACACATGTGTTAAACATGTGCTTGATTTGGACACCCAAATTTGTGGACTAGAGCACAGTGAACAGCAAGCTGGATCCATCCATGCCTTGCCAATTTCTGCTAATTTGACACCGGCCAAATTGAAGCATCATGCCCACAAATTGAAACTCGCGTTTTCCTTATCCTGAAATTCGAAGTGTACACAATCAACATACATGTCCTTATAATTCTAGCACGAGGGCAAGGGGTGCCCATATCATTACGCAAGTCAACCTTTAAGAGGCTGACAACTACCATATTTACTTTACGTGGTTGGGAACCATTACTTCTCAACTTTACCCCCTTTCCCTCTTCTAGTTAAGGAGTTCTATTCGAATATTCATGAAGTTGATGGGTCTCATTTTAGGGTTTTTATTCGGGGTCAAGTTTTAAAAAATTGTCTCGAGGTCATTTCCCAAGTTATTAATATACCTTAGGTTATTTACCTAGTCTTTCCTTTTATTAGACCGTCGACAAATTCTTTTCCCATACTTCTTTTGTTGGTGTTGTTTAATCGGGCTATGGATCGGGTCAGGGATCGATTAATACTTTTATCCCCGTCGAGCGCCAAATTTTGTTGCGCATTATGAACACAAATATGTGGCATGTATCCCATAGGACTAGTCTTCCTCTAGATAATGTTAGATTCATTTATGCTGTATTACATGGTGACTCGAGTGATCTTCTTTCATTTATCTGTCACCACATTTTACACATATTTTAGATAAGTGTTAAGAAGATGGGTATTCCATATGCTTATCTTATTAAGTGGTTAGTGACGAGTTGGTGGTTATATTTACTGATGGAGGTTTTGAGTACATACCACTGTCTATCGACCAAGTCACTCTAGCTTAGAGTAGGTCCCACATTCCTTCTTTTCTAATCGAATTGATGACCTATCCCTGCCACTCAGGCTGATTGTGATAATCTATCTAGTTCTATTCCTGCTTTTGATATTCCTATTCCATCCGATCATGATATTATTACTTCATCTGATCGTTATATACCTTCGAACTCCGCTCTTGTCACTCAACCTACTTCTGGTCCCATTGATCCCTTAGTGGTTATTATGGGCCAGTTATGTATTCCTCTTGAGCAGCTGGTGGCTGGCATTACTGTGCTATGGTACACCTCTTAGTGAATTACTGCTGATGCAAAAAAAGGAGAGTAGATAGGAGTTAGGATTTTATTTGGGATATATGGATATTGTTGTTCTGACAGTTTGATATGTATGTCATTATTTTTTATATTTTGCTATGCTATATTAAGATTTGATGTTTATAGTATTGACGTTGATTTTGGTGTTTTGCTTAACATTAATATTATGTCTAAATATCACTAGCTTAATACTTGTATTATTTATCTCAACTGATACATGTTATTTCCTTAACTATTTTCACGTACTTTTACGCTTGGTATTTGAGTTGTTGATTTCAGGAAATAAGTTTGACAATGAAATCAAGATACAATTGAGTCATTGGGACTTGGGTAGATAGAAATTATTTAATTTTTCATACTTTGTATTTGTAATACTCAGTTTTGTCTCGGAATACCAACGAGGAATTTGTTAGGTTTAAATTGTTGTAATTGGCAATTCTTGGACAAAATTAAAGTAATGAAGTTGTAAATAAAGTCAAAGAGTTATTGGGATAGTGGTATAGGTCTATAAGGAGTCAAGGAGATCAAACATGGACCAATGAGAAAACATTGTTGGAAATTGCTTGCTTCATACCAAGCAGGTGCTCAAGCGCCCAAAACCAGAAGCCCGCCGCTCAAGTAGCAGAACATCGCTCGCTTGACGCCGGCGTGGCGCTCTAGCGGCAATGAGGCATAGCCAAACCCTGTTTCATGATTTTCGACCTATTTTTCTATCCAATATCAACCTAAATACTTCATATTATAAATACCCAAACCATACAATGTCCCAAAGTATGGTTGAATAATATATCATCCTATAGAACATATTTTGAAGATCAATTGATTCAATCACACAATTAAAACATCAAAATCCAAAATTCTCAAAACACCAAATCAACCACTTTCAATACACATGTCGGAGTTCTAAAGATCCGAAAGGTGATCGGAGTTCTGATTTGTGAAGAACGAGTTCTTTCTTTGTGATCCATGAAGATAAAAAAAATTCCAGAATTCTGGAGCTAGTGTTGGAGTGTACAACCAAATGAGTTCTTTGGTGATTAAAGGTTGGGGTCAGAGTCGACTAAGATTTAGTTGTGTATGGACTAATACTATAAGACAAATCTTTTATAGTAAATTTTATTGGCAAGTTTGCCCGATGTTTTGGATACTTGAGAAGAGTTCTTCAAGGGGTTTTACACTGTCATCAAAATGTTGGTGTTATTTACTTTCCGCAATATATAAACTGCTTAATTGATATCTAGGTTTAGATTTGTATTATTTAATTCATCAGGATGTACTTAATTGTAACTTGTTGTAATTAATTATTTGGTAAATTTAAATTTTGCATATTATGCGTATTCACCCCTTTAGGTATTAGTTGGTTCGAACTTTGTTATTTAAAAGATATTAGTGAATAGCATCACAAAAGCAAACATGCTCATTTAGAAGGTTATATCCTTAAAGGATACTTGAATCTGGCTTTGGGTCATCAGTATTAGACTCCTAATCATCTCATGTGTGCACAGATTGATTTCGTGATGCCATGTGTCAAACAAACTGAATTTGTATTGGACGAATCGAATCCAATACCCCAAACTGAAACACTGCTGCTCACCTCACAGACGATCTGAGCTCATCTGCCACACACGACGGATGCAAAGGCCCACATTCTGTATTCGCCATACCCAATACTCACTTTCTCATGCCTGCTAAGATATTTTATGAGAGGACCTCTCCAAAATCAAATCCTTAGCTTGGTTGATGGAACGTGTGGCAGACTTCAAACGGTCAACTCACACTGATATATCGTTAGCATTTAATACGTGCTATCCTATGGATGGACAGATTGACAGATATGAAGGGATGATCTGCCCAGGATCCAAAGTCACGTGTCCCTACATCCAACAGTTCTCCTCTCCATTCCTCTTAGTATAAATACTCCCTCGTTAAGGTAAATGGGAGAAGCCTTTTTTCTATCTAATTTTTAGCCTTAATCCTCAAACTCTAGAGAGCACACACTTACACATACCCTCAGCCACGTTTTGGTGATCACGTCACCATCGGACGTCGCTTCCTAGTTACGAAATCACTAATTTGATCGTCAAAGTGCTCGCAGCCGCTTCCACCTCCACCAAAAAAGGCCACGAGTGACTAACTTATCGTGACCATTTTTCGGGTCAACAGATTGGCGCTATCTGTGGGAAATGTTATCGTAACCACGAGTATTCCCACAAAAGAAAAAGCTTATCAAAATATTTGGTTGATAATCATCCTTGAAAGAGGGATTGGTTCTTGAAGAAAGAATAAGTGGAAGCTATAAACTAAGTTTTCATTATTAGGAAGAAGAGAATTTGTAACTTCGAACCAATGAGTTCCAACAACGAAGAAGTGAATCCAAGGAGAGTAGGGAGATCTTTGAAGAATAGATCATCTGGAATAATGTCACACACCAGTGGCCCCATCATCGATATCGCAGGAACGAAAGAACTACTGTATGGCTGACTATCGAAGTGGCTCGCATGGCTACTAACATGAGGAACATTGCAGCCCAAAATGTAGCCATGCAAGAACTCCTCGTGTAAGTACAAAATCAAGGAAGTTTCCTAGCCTATCAAAATCCTTCACGATCAGCTCGTGACCAACAAGCTGAAGCAGAGCCAAGCAGGAGGACCCATTCAAGTCTACAAAGAGAGGCTCCAGTTGAAAGAGAAGTAAAAGTCAACACTTCCAACTACACTATCCCCCCAGCTGACGCCCAAGTGGGAGGAAATAACTTTCTCCTAGATTATGAAAAGTGGTCTCAGAGGTCTACAAGCGTGTTTGATTGGATCGGACGAATGTCTAAAATAGAGATCAATCCACCTATCAACCAGTTTGCCCACAAGAGCAAGTGCAAAGCCAGAAGTTCAGGCTCCTCTGTCTAGAAATAGGCAAGAGAGACAGAGCCTGGTGGATTGGAGAAACTGAGGTAGAACATCACAACAGCCACCTCGTCCGTTAGTAGATGGGAACGATTCTGATGGGCCATGTCGGTCCTATGAGCTTGATGATGATGATGATAGCCTCCCATTCTCTAAGGAGCTTCACAGCTTTTCCATGCCTCTGAACTTTGTTTCGCCCAAATTCCTAAATATGAAGAAAAAGGTAACCCAAGGCATTTCACTTAACACGTAGTGGTGCCGTCGAAGTGTGGTTAGTAGGTTGGCACTACTTAGCATCAGGAGCTTGCCAGACCTCAAGAAAGCTTTTTTGAACCAGTACTTATCTAGAAAGGAAGGAAGGAGATGCGCCAATCCAAGATATGAGGAATGTAGCTGGGGAGACTTTGAAAAGTTACCTCGCTCATTTTACTGATGAAATATCCTATTGCAAGCAAGTCACAGATAAAGAAGCTCTCTCAGCCCTAAAAGGAGAACTGAACATGAATACATTATTTTGGAGAGATGTCTGAAGTAAAAATACCTCTACCTACGATGAAGCGGTAGAAATGATGAAAATTGAAATTGTCAATGAAGAGATGATTGATCATAAGAATATGATGGCACAGGGACATCTCCCACCCTAGATGTAGATCGGTAAGGGCCTACCTCACAAATTGTTAGCTAGTAGTAGACCCTGGCCGGGTACACAGTGGCTCCTACTTCGGGACAAGCATTGGCTATAACCACTTTGAATGCCGTACCGATGTTGGCTTACAAAAACATTTAACCTGGTGACAATGTTGTAGCTGGAGCTCCTGGGAGACCATCTACCTCTAGGAGTAGAGGAAGAGGCAGAAGGACAAGAAAGAGGCCTCAAGAGGAGCCGTGAACTTATTGTAGTTTTCACCATTTTAATGTCAATGATATAAGTGAATGTCGGGAGGCCGCTAGTTCCACAAGAAGCAACCCTCATAACACAAAGGAGAACTGCCATCAGGAGGAAGCTCCAAGCTAGAACATGCCAAGAAGGGACGAGATAAGGCGACATTCGCCTCAGCACAATAGAAACGAGGATGGAGAGAGACCAAGGGATGAACAGTGGCCAAAGAGAGACCCTGCTACCGCAAGTGAAAACTAACCCATTCGAGAAATTGACACAATCATTGGGGGACCACAAGTAGGAAATAAGTCCAGAAATGCACAAAGGAATTACACCAGGAAGGCTAATGACCAGCCCATGGCCAGCTATATAGTAAATCAGTCCTAAAGAGTGAGGCCAGTAAAGCCCATCACATTCACCCAGGAAGACGGGTTAGCAGACGCTACCCCCACTATGACGCACTGGTAGTAAGAGCCGTAGTGACTTGAAATAGACTAAAATGCATGTTGGTAGATAACGGGAGTTCAGTCAACATTCTAGTCGGTTTTGCTTATGATAAGATGGTGGTGGACCATGAACTCACCCATATGACTTCTTCCTTGTATGGATTCACTGGAGATAACATCATTCCAAGAGGAAGGGTTACCCTGGCTATTGAAATAGGGACCCAACCTCTGATAGCACACCACTTCATAGAATTTTTGGTGGATGACCATTGGTCTGCATACCATAGAGTATTAGGAAGGCCAGCCTTGAAAGAGTTATGGGTTGTCATCTCCATCCATCACTTTTGCATGAAATTTCCTATTGAACGAGGAATAGCCACCGTCCTAGGTGATCAGATGGGCTCAAGGGATGTTACCTCAACTCCTTGAAAAAGCTAAGCCCCATGGGGTTAACATGGTGCTATTTGACGATGAAATGTCTGACGCCCCTGAAGAAGGGCAAACCCCTGCATAAGTGGAACATGTCAAGATGACAGAAGCTTTTGTAAAAAGCTTGTTGACATAAAAATAATAATATATAAATAAATAAAATAAAAAATAATGGGTTGGGTCGATTTAAA
>CAIGRN010121335.1:0-17571 GCA_903798345.1 Fraxinus anomala | reverse complement strand
TTAAAAGCATGTGATGAAAAAAAAATATCCGAATCACAAGAGGTTAAGGAGGCGCCTCGCCTTTCATTTGTGGCGTTCATATTTTAAATCTTATAAAATTGTGCTCAAGGTATTCCCCCTATTGAAAAATATGTATTAAGACGTTAAATCAGCACGCGACATGCACGTGGTGATGTCTGATTTAAAGCATAAAATTGCAAAAAAAAAAAAAAACAAAATTCTTTTATTCGAAAAATCGAATGGCGACTATTCAAATGACAGAGAAGTATTGCTCTTTATATCAATTTATATTCTTTCAGCTAGACATCACGTGCATGTTACGTGTGCGTTTAACATCTAAATAGGCATTTTTCGTCATGTGGGGATATTGTGCACGCTATTGTTAAAAAATATGGAGATATGGGTGCACGAATAAAAGGTTGGAGACCCATGACTATCACAATTACAAATGGTTGAGATCCCCGAAGAAATTTACCCAACCAATAGTAAAACGTGTAAGCGCGATACTTGTCGAACATGCAACTCAAACATTTCATAACGAGTGATATTATTTGGCATAAGTGGTACTAGAACTCCAAATGAGTCAAATTTCTTGTAATTTGTGTCCATAGTGAAAACTGAAGCTGTAACATTAATACTTCATTGTCATACAAATGATTATTTTATTTAAATTTTAATTTGATTAATATTGTATAGATTGATTATAAGCATGTATTATCAATTTTGTAAACTCAAATTCTTGTAATTTGTAAGTGTAATATTGTATAGATTGATTATGAGCATGTATTATCAAACTCAAATTCTTGTAATTCGTAAGTGTAGTGCAGTGCAACCTCAGATATAATGTTTATATGTTCACTAAAAGACATGCTAAAGTAAATGCATTTATAAGCAATAATGACTCATCCTACCTTTGGCGTCAACATACATACAAGATAGCATGGTTAGTTAGATGAGATATGAATCATTAATTGTTTTCAGACGTTCAACGTATCATGCACATCGTGTTAGCGTTTTGAAAAGTTCATAAAATGAAGAACACACCTAGTGCCAAAAAGCTAGCTAGAAGCAAGACTAAAAGTCTAAAAGAGAAACAAATTCTCTTGTTAGTTCTTTACCATCCATTGAGTTTTTTGATACCCAATAAATTCGGGCGATGATATAAAACAGTTGTCGAATTATTTTAGCGATACTATAGACTTGGCTCGACTCGAATACTACCGATACTCTTGAAAGGCCCAAGTTGGAGATGGATTGGTGGCTTTGATTATTTTGTGGTTTTTTGGGATTATTATTAGTCCATTAACTTAGCCCATTTATTGGTTTTGTTGGCCCATCAAGAGAGGTGAGTCTTAGCCCAAATTAGGTTGAGAACCTAATATATATGCCCATCCCTCTCAAGTAAACCGTGTGGTGTGTTGGTGCAAGAGAGGAGTACGAGAGAGAGGGCAGCCGAGAGAGAGGGAGAGAGGTAGCTGGCCTTTGGGGGGAGATTTCTTGATGAGATTCTACCATTGTTACTCTCTTATTCTTCCTTTCTATGTGGATTTGCTAACCACCACCACCATGATCCTTTGTGGATGTAAATCTTGGAGCAACCAAGTGGAGGAAGGTGTTGAGTCGATTTTGAGGCGTGTGGTGTCGTTTTGGTGTTTTTCTGAGCCCGGAAATCTGGATATTTGGAGTCCAAAATTTACACCATCATTCAAAGATATTCAAGAATTTGTCTAATTTTTTTTTAGTTCAAGTGCAAGAAAATGCCATCACGATTTTGATCGATTCTAGATGAAATAATACTTCATTGTGAAGTTAATTCAATATATTTCTTGACTTTTCTATTACAAGAAATAAGTAAGTCAAAATTCATCTTTTATTAGAAATTCGAAGAAGATGTCCTTTATCTATAACTCAAAGTAGGTATGTTGGCGGACACTAGAAACTCACCATCAACTAATTGAATATCAAGCATTTGTGCTGCATTTGCGTGCCATTGTACACTTCTTGAGAATGTCTCGTATGCTCTACTATTATAACTGCTACTAACTAGTTTCAACAAGATACATTGTGAATGAGCGTGCAAAGATAATAAATATGCATGTGTGCATTTATCGAATGAACTACGGAGTCTATAAAAAGAGGCGTAGAAATCCCAAAAGATAGCATCACACAATTGCAAAGGTCACGAGTATGTGCAATAAGTGTTTCGATCATAGTATCAAAAATATATATGTACCTGCACAAATTATATAACAAATTATTATATTATTTAAATTTTAATTTGATTAACATTTTTTAGACTAGTGATAAGCTTGTATTATTAAATTTTCAAACTCAAATTCTTGTAAATTGTAAGTGTAATATTGTATAGATTGATTATAAGCATGTATTATCAAAATTTCAAACTCAAATTCTTACAATTTGTAAGTGTAGTGCAAACTCAAGTGTAACATTTATATTTTAACTAAAAGATACGTTAACGTAAATGTATTTATAAGCAATAATGACTCACCCCATCTTTTGCATCAACGTATATACAAGACAACATGATGAGCTAGATGATGTGTGAATCATTAATTTCTATCGGACTCTTTATTTATGTAATTTATTTCAAATTATGTTCAATGTATCCTCCAGGTTGTATTAGCATTTGGAGAAGTTCATAAAATGAAGAACACGCCTAGTGCCAAAAAGCTAGCTAGAAACAAGACCATTAAGAGCATTACTTGCTTACAATTTCTCTTGTTAGTTCTTGGTTTTCTCACACCATCATTCAAAGAAATTTAAGAATTTGTCCTTTTTTTAAATTCAAGTGCAAGAAAATGCAATCATGATTTTAATCGATTCTCGATGAAATAAAACTTGCATAACATACTCAACGATAACGTAGTATTCCTTAAAATTGTGCCCTATGAAAAAAGTCTATTGAGATATTAGATCACCATGCAACGCGTTTGATTGAAAGCATAGAATTGCACCCAAAAAAAAAAATCCAAATGTTTCCAATATTCCAAAAATCAAATGGTGACTCTTCACATGAAAATAAGTATTGCTCTTTATTAATTTATACTCTTTCAGTTAAAATTCACGTGCGTGTTGCGTGTGCATTAATATCTAAATAGACTTTTGTCATATGGAGTTATTGTGTGCGCTATTGTTAAAAAAAGTTGAGGATATGGATGCACGATAAAAAGTTGAAGACCATTACTGTTATACATATACAAGATGGGAATCATCGAAGGAATTTATCCAATCAATAGTAAAACATGTCAAGAGACGAGGCTTGTAGGACATGAAACTCAAAACATTTCATAATAAATCATGCTATATATTTAGCATGAACAGTACTACAAAACCAATTCAGGTAGATACAATAAGTCCAATTAAATTTAGTTAGAGTTTACCCATATACTATTTTTTATGTTGATATATGAAGTCATTAATTAACAATTTGGTAAATTAGATATTTAGGGGTTTAAATAATTCAAATTTTAGAAAATTTCATCATAATTACTTATTATTTTTTTTAAAGCGTCTTCAAGAGTCTCTCTAGTTATAAGGAGCATCGTAATCATTGTCATGTATGAATTTCGTGTTATTAATTTTCAATTAATTAACAATCACATTAATGTAGACTCGGTGAATTTGGATTCGATGAATCTTGATCTATATGAATTTAGGAATTTTAATGGGTGTTTAAATTTATTACAGATGAATTTTTTTTTAGTCATGTGTCTAGAAATTTTAATGGATATTTAAATTCATGTATTAACAATTAATTCTTATGTATCAAATGTATATAAAAATATTGCTCAGTTTTAGTATTTCATCATCACAAAAAAAATTAAATTATAGAAATTGAATTTTGAGAGTAAAATTTTATTCTCTTAAACTTCTATCGTAAATTTTATTTTCTTTAGTTAATTTGAGACTCATCAAATACTTCTAACAAATTGGTATCAAATATCACTTTTACAGTACTTATAAAGTATTTCAGAATAACGTGCAATGCACGTTCAACTTGATTAGTACTATCAAAAGCTAGGTTCATCATTTCGTCCTTACAAATTAAATTTACCACCTCATAATTGGAGTACAAAAACACAATATTAAATTGAATACAACACCAGATTATATGAAGAAAAGTCGAAGAAAACTTAATCCAAGATTTAAATTTCTATTCAAAATATTGTGTTTGTTTTTATCCCTCAATTCCAAGATTTGGGTTTTCTTAATGAAGTAAATGTTTGACTATATATATAGGTCTGAAATGAATTCCCAAAATTTTTGTGCAAACAATGAACCAAACCACCCCTAAAATCACCAACATAAAAGAAATCCCGTAAGCCTGCAGGTTGATGCCCGCTCGAGCGCCAGAGGCTTCCTTGATATTGAAAACACAGATTCATAAATATGTTGCAGCAGTAACAATTTAAACTCGATATCCTAGCATTTGTTGGAGAGATTTTCAAAAGAATGCCATTTAGACATTGAAAATTCAAGGGAAGATTTCATAATTAAGAGATTTAGTTTTACCAATTTCAAATTTAAGAACTTAAGTTTAAAATTTCAAATTTAAGATATTTTTGAATTTTATTTATAAATTAATTAATTAAACATATATTTTATTAATTAAATATATTAATGTCACAATTTCATATAATCTGGTCACAAATTTCATATAATTGGTCACAAATCACAATTTTCATATGCCACAAATTATTTTACGGTCACAATTTCAAATTTTTATATGTCACAATTTGTTCATCGGTCACAAATCAAAAATTTATACGTCACAATTTATTCATCGGTCACAAATCTATCAAATTAATAAGTCACATATTCATTGGTCACAAATATCAAATTTTATGTCGCCATTTTTTTACGATCACAATTCAAAAAATTTATAGGTCACATTTTGTTCATCACTCACAAATAAAAAATTAAAACGTCACAATTTATTTATAGGTCACAAATCACAAATATTATAAGTCACAACTTATTAGATAGTCACAAATATCAAATTATCGGTCACAAATTAACAATTTCTTAGATCGCATTATTTTTTGGTCACAATTTATCTCTTTCATTAGTTGAATGTTGTTTATCGATCACAAAATAATTAATTTAATGGTCACAAACAATCACAAACAACCAAATAATCTGTGACTACCACCAACAATTGTGACTACCGCCTCACCACTGTCACCACCAGCATGACAAGTAAAACCCAATTGTCGGAACCATCACCACCTCCCGACAGCAAACCATCATCTAAAACATACCGACATCACTACAAACACCACTACCCACCAACGACCACTGCACAACCACCATCACCACCCCCACGGAACCTCAACCACCCCCATCCTACGACCAAAAAAAAATTTCAACCCTACCATTATCGCCACCGTCATCATAACACAGATCTACCACCACCGCGCACCGCACCATCCACAGCAGACCACTACAACCTCACCACAGATAAACCGCCATGCCCACACCGCACCACCATCGCAGACCACCAACATCGCACAGATCCACCACCACATACCTCCACAGCCACGCCACACACATCCATCGTCACCGCGCACCATACCACCCACACCACACAACCACCACCACAATCTTCTCTATTTCCATTTACACCACACCCAACCACCTCATCACAGATCCATTGCCATGCCCACACTGCACACCACCACCAACATCATTTACACAGCCACACATCGCGGCAGAAAGAAAATGGAAAAGTGGAGGAGAGAGAGAGCAGCAACAGCAAAGTGGTTGCAACATTGAGCAACCACATGTCGCACACATCCATCGCCACCGCGCGACGATCGGGTGCAACGGTGTTGCTGCCGTTGCGAGGCATCGTTGCTGATCGTGTAGCGGTGCTGCTATCGTTGGTCGTCGGAGCCGAAGGAACCTTTTCGAATTTGAATTCGAAGTCGAAGTCGTCAGAGGGGAGGGAACGAGGGAGAGAGATAAGTAAATATTTGGGATTTGGGGATTTTTAGGGTTTAGTATTAAAATTTTGAATTAATATTGATTTTTGTATAAATAAATTTTATATTTGATTTTTGAAATTGAATTTTTAAAAATCCGATATTGTGTAATTTCCTCAAAATTCAATCAAGTTAAGATATATATGTACAAGCCGAAGAGCATTAAACAAAAGAACTGGCCAAATTTGTATAATCCCAAGAGCATTAAACAAAAGAACTGGCCAAAAAATTTGGCCAGCTTGATGATCAAGCTAGGGACCTGTGCTTGACGAACACGGATAAACGGTTGACATATGAAAAATGATTGTATAACAAGAATCTATAAATAGATTACCATTTGTTCTCCTCCTTTTTCTTCTACTAGTCAAAATGGAACGTGCATAACACGTTATTTTAAAATGCTTTTAATAAGTGTTGTAAAAGTAATATTTGATATCATTTTGTTAAGAGGAAATGATAAGTATCAAACAAACTAAAGGAAATAAAATTTAGAATAAAAATTTAATTGAAGAAAAATTCAACTTCTATTATTCAAATTTTTTGTGATAATGAAATATTACAAATGAGCAATTTTTTTATACTACATTTGGTACATAAGTATTAAATTTTAATGCATGAATTTAAACTTCCGTTAAAATTCCTAAATACATGAATAGAAAAAAAATCATCTATAATAACTTTAGATTCATATAGATTAAGATTTATCAAGTCAAGATTCATTGAATTTTAAATTTTAATTAATTGAGAATTAATAACATGAAGTTCATATATGATAAGAATTTTGTAAGAATTAATTACTAATACATGAAATTAAACACACATTAAAATTTTTAGATACATAAATAGAAATAAATTCATTTATAATAACTTTAGATTCATGTAGATGAAGATTCTCAATCAAGATTCATTGAGTTTAGATTAATGTGAATGTTAATTAATTGAGAATTGATAACATGAAATTCATACATTAAGGCATTATTATAGTATGATTAAAATCGTCAAAAAAATGATTCTAGTGATATTTAATATATTATAGATAATCTTCTAGCATAGGGATGACAATAGAGCAGATCGGGACAACCTCCCCTGCCCCGTCCCAGCCCTGTTACCCGTTTAAGGCGAGGTATGTCGGGGTGGGGGTGAGGCGAGGTCTTTGCCCCGTTTAATTTTTTTTTTTTAAGTTTCTGATATTTCATATTATTGCTCTCATTCATTAGAGTGAGACAATAAAATATTTTTTAATCTTTATTTATTTTTTAAGTTAAATTATTCAAATATATTTGATAAAGTAAGGTTTTTATTATTTGTCATAGTTTTTTAGATAATCTTAATTGTCATTTTCTATTAAAACTAATGAAATTTCGTGAAACTTTTCATTTAAAGTATTGAATTTAAAAAAAATAATAATAATAAATAAATGGGGCAGGGCACCCTCCCAGAATACCCGATTAAGCGGGTAATCCCCACCCCGTTTGGGTTGGGCCAGACAAGTATCGGATTTTTTTTTTTTTTTTTCCATCCCTAATCTAGCATACTTCATTTCCATTTTCTATTTCAAAATCAAATTTGTATTTGTTATAGTGCAAATAAACGTCATGTATAAGTTTATCGAAAATCTTGGAATTTCAATTGTTGTCATTATGTGCATAGATGCCAACAACTCAGATATTCCATATTCTGAAGGTGTTATTGAAATTTATTGTGCATTTATATTTTGGTGAGGGACAAATATTATTTTAAAAAAACGATATAATATTGTGTCACAGAAGTTCAAATTCTTGTAGAAGTTATCTCACAAGTGCCCGTTTGACAAGATTTTTAAAAAGTAAAAAATTATTTTTGAATATATTTAGATTATATTATTGTATTTTGTCTTACTAGAAGAGTTTTTAGAAGAAGTTGGTCTAATGGTCCATTTAGTAGGGCTTTTGCTTTTCGAGGAATCCATTTTAGGTCAACATTCTCTAAACGCTCATCTATACTCGTTCAAAAGCAATTTTTTTAATTTCAAAAGCAACTTTTAACTTTCAAAAATCTTGCCGAACGAATCGTAAAGCAATTTTCTCATGAAACTCTTCTACAAGATGTAGAAGCTTCACCAAATGAGCCCAACAACATTGTATACTAATTAACACCTTGACCATGTTCAGTGATGAAGCCAAATATTTTTCCTTGTGCGGTCAAATTTAAGTTACATTTTTTTTCAAGCAGTATAGCATCAATTGAAATAATTCAATACATCATGGCCTACGCATTTCCATATTGTTAAAAACATACACAATTGGACTATCATTCAATCATCAAATCTCCAATGTAATTGTGTGTAAAATCATGGATTAAGGGCTTTGAGGAGCCTAATGTTAAGGTGGAGAAAAAAGGTGGTCGGTCTCGACGTCGGCACAAATGAACTGTTTAAGAAAAGGCCGTTATTTGATAAAAATACAAATCTAGTTATTGAGAGAAGAATGAGATTCGAGTTTTCAGAGAAATTGAAGTTGACGGAAAAAAGTCGAGCAAATAAAAAAAAAGTGAAAAAAATAAAAATTCAAAATTTATGTAGGGTCAGTTAACCCCACATAAAATCCGCCATGACCATGTTAGTTATATATTTACATACATTTATGCATTTTTAGAAAGAATTGAACGGACGGACTACTGTACATATATAAATGGGAAGGGTTTTTAATAGCGTGAAATAAGTAAAAAAATTGATGGATGTTCCTTAGCATTAAATTTTTGGCGTGCGTTTAATAAAGAGATACATTCGTTAAGGATATTGCAGGTAACATATTAATATCTTGTTCTGCCCTATTCATATACTTTAAACAACAATATATCCTTACATCAGAAAGCATTTATTCATTTTAATTTAAAAAGAACAGAACAACATTATGACAACAATAATGTACGACCAATAATGCTAAATCTACATCATCTCTCTTACATCAATGTTTACATTACTTTTGTTTTCAAAAAATTGTTGACGAGAAAAGTGTTTTATTTAAAAAAAAAAAATTGTTCGATGACGTGTTGTCACATGTCACAATGTAAACAATGATGTTAAAAAAATGTATATATAACATGATTGATGTACAACAATGGTTGCCGGTTGGTTTTATTCAATTCTTCAGTAAATACGGTATTTTGGTCAAGGTCCTAGTTAAGGTTAAGGTTTCAAATTCAATGAACCAGCTCCCTTATCCTAAGGTTTTTGCAATTAGGTTAAAATTTTCTATATATTTTTGGTATTTAGAATTCATAATTAGTAACTTAGCCGAATTTCATTTTCTTCTTTTAATTTTTTTTTTACAAAGTTAATCATTAATTTTTATCACACATTTCGTATTATTCACAAGTACTACATACTTGTCAACCACTCAATTCTTGAAAAGTAGAATTTAGTAAAATGAAATGAAACCTGAAAGGCTTAATATAAACCGGAGAAAATTAACTTTCCAACCTTTCAAGTAGTGTAGAAATGACTCTCCAACCTTCTGAAGTGAAGTTTTGGTTCCCTAATCTATTTAATTAACTTTGGATTCCCCCGTGTTTGAAATCAACAGTTGGCAGTCATCATTAAGTAACAGTTCTCGTATACCTTGCATGGTTCAAAATCAATTAAAAAAAAGGCAATATGCACATTAAGGTCACAGAAAAATCTCATTAATTCGAGCACCCGACAACTAGACTGTCTATGTTGTTTCTACATACGTACTTGCACAAAATATATTAGTACTACATGACATCTAATAATATACACTAGTAAAATACAGACTATGCCCACGTTCCCAAAAAATAAATATTAATTTCCTTATCTAATAAAATTAATTATAGCCGTCTCCTACCGCAGACAATAACCGGACAAGCACCCCACCCTAACCCTATATATACCCCCTCATCGTTTTCATTATTTCACACATCATCCAAATTGGCAAACAGTTAAAAATATACTAAGATGTATAGTTCAACGAGGCAAAGCGAGGCGTCGGACTCGCTAGAGAGGGTGATGCGGCTGGCCACCGGTAGCGCGGTGGTGATATTCAGCGTGAGTACGTGTTGTATGTGCCATGCAGTGAAGAGGCTCTTCTGTGGCATGGGAGTCAACCCAAGTGTCCACGAGATAGACCAAGATCCCCGTGGTAAAGAAATTGAGAGGGCACTCATGACGCTTCTCGGAAGCTCCTCGGCCATGCCGGTGGTGTTCATCGGCGGCAAACTTGTTGGTACTATGGACAGAGTTATGGCTTCACATATTAATGGCACATTAGTCCCACTTCTCAAGGAAGCTGGAGCTCTCTGGCTTTGATCAATTCTTTTACCAATGGGACAGTACTTGTTTGTTATTCCGTACAAAACATCAATTTACGGGAAGAGAAGGAACTCTAGTATTCTTCAAAAGGTATTTTTGAAGTAGAGGGCTGATGCTTTCGAGATTTTCTTAGACTCTTTGTTGGGTTTGTAGAGTTTCTATTCTTAATTATGTTTTGTGCTCCATAATCTTTATTGCCAGTTTTTGTTTCTTTCTGAATAATATTGAGTACATTGGACCAATTTGACAAGATTTTGAAAAAACAAAAGTCGCTTTTAAATTTATTTGAATAAGTTTTTAGAAGTACATTGTCCGACTAAAATAGAGAGTACTTCTACAAAAAGCAGAAGCAAAAGCAAAAAATTATCGAACGAGCTCATAGCCATATAAGCATACAAATATAGCAACGTGAGTCAACCTACGACACTAACTAACGTAAGCACGCTAAGACATCAACGTGAGACTGCCTTTAATTACTTGAAGTGTAAATGTACAATGGATATAAAGGGAAAATTGATTTATCGTGGCATGGTTACATGGACATTCATTTATTATATATAGGGACATAACTTTAATGTAAATGATATATATACAATAATGGCCATAACTGAGAAGAAAGGAAAACGACAATAATTGTTGGTTCGATGACAATAAGTTTATCATATAATGTAACAGTTGCATAAATGCAAAGGCTATGAGCTATCCATATTAGCAAATTTAAATTCGTGCGTAATTTCAAAAAAATTCAAATAAAAATTGGTTGCAACAATTAATTATCAACATTAATGTATGGCATGTCATATGCATGCTTGTCATATAATGTTGGGACTAATTAAGATTTAGGTTAACTTCTTAAATGTGTTGTAACATAAAAATAAAGTTTTAACCTTTCAATGTTAAAACCATTTCATTTTATGTTTTGATTCATTTTTAATTTTAACACAAATTAAAAACATCATAATTCATATTGTAACATACATTTTAATTGATTTAATATTCACGATTGTGGGGATTAAACTTATCCCTATAAAAGGGAGTGATTTTCATTGAGTTACATAACTTGAAAAATAATAGTATAATAAATCTCATATTATTTTCCTATATTTTGGTAATTCGATAAAGGCTTGTTCTTTATCTCCCTATGATCGTGAACTGACTGTGGGCCATATATGTTTTATCTTGAAGTTGTATAGTGTCGAAAGAATTAGTACGAATAGGAAGCAATACGACTTTAGAACAGTGTCCTTGACATGACTCCTTAAAGCTTGATTTCCTAACTCTCTACTTGTGTTTTATGTTTATATTATTATTGAATTGTATTTTCATTTTATTTAAAATTGTTATGTTAATTATTTATTTATCTACACACAAATCACTCATTTTTTTTCCAACAATCTAAAGTCATGTTGTGTGATTTGTGCTTCAATTATGTGTGACCTTAAATTGTAGATATGAAACTTTTATTTGCGATTTTCCTATGGTGCTCTTTATACTAACTGAAGATTGTTCGATTCTTTTTTGCTTTAACTTTACCCAGCAAAAAAGGAAAAAAAAAAAGTGAATTTAGCGGGATTGAATAATTTCTATAGTGGCTGAAATAAACAATTGGCCAGCAACTTAATAGTGCTGAAACAATGATACAAGTCATAACATGTGCACCCCCACCATAATTAATGTTGATCTGTCAAATGTCATTGAATTTTAGAATTACATATTATATGTTGGTGATTAAAAAAATCTCTGGAATTCCAAAACCAAATGTTTTTTTTTTAAATAAGGTCGTTGAAGTCTAAAACGTATCGTTTAGTTTATCATTTAACATTAATTAAATACTTTTAAAAAATAAGAAGACCTTGCATCCTTAATCTTCCTTTCAAAAGCTGAATTTTTAGTATTCTAAAACTGGATTTGTTTTAGTATGTTGATGAAATATCGTTTACGAAAGAACTAGAAGTGTATTTGTGAAATATCCTCTTGAAATTACATGATTGTGGTCTTTATTAAATAGTTACATAAAAATAAAAAATAATAAAAAAAGAGTGTTGGTAGAGATTAATATGCTTTATTTTCTTTTATGGATTTTGTTTAAGGAGAACTAAAATGTTGAATGGAGCAACATCTTGAGAAAATCACCATATCACCTAGTGTAAGCTTTTCCCTATAGAAGGCCTTGGTTGAAAGCTTTAAGATATGATTATCCCACTTGGTAGTTAATTGGTTATTGGCTAGCCTGGCCATTGAGGGGCTTAACATATGGTTGACAATGAAATTAAAATTTGCTTTCTAAATCTCCTCTATATTTTATGTTATATTATTGTTGAATTGTATTTGTTATTGTATCATATTAATTGATAATCAATCTACACACAAATCACCCATTTTTCCGAACATACAGTTTGAATCTAAAGATTGCAGGTGAAGTGAAAAAGTTCAATGAATGTATTCGTCCAACCGTGTTACCAGAAATCAATATAAAAAATTTCATGAAGTTATCTTATTGTAATTAAATATATGATATTGACATTTTGGAAAAGTTCTTAGGTGACTTTGCAAATGTGCAAATATGCAAGAAGGGTTGCAAATTGATGGTATCAAATTATTTTTAAGAGGGACATAATAAATCATCAAGGGGATGGGCTTAAGCCCATAAGGGAGTCGCCTCCGGGCAACACAACATTTGTGATTGAAGATCTCATGAAGAAGATTTAATGTAGTAAAACTAACCTACACTGCGTGACTTGTAATAACACTATTTTATATGCGGCTATCCCTATGGTGATAGTGCTAATAATAAATGTGATATTAGGAAAAGTTTAACTTTGAATGAGTATCGAGGACAGAAGATGTGGGTCACACACATCATTGGAGGACTCACCTATGCAAGATTTGTCATGAGACTGTGGCTATAAGATTGCCCTATTCACTAGAGACTCTGACTAGAATCAAGATTAGAGCGCATGACTATTAATAGCGCTCATCGCTATGAATTAGAGCATAAATCGATATTGTGTGTAGAACAATTGAAAATTGGCCAAATGGACTTAATTCAAAACTTAGTCCATTATAGCTCCCTTAAATGAAAATTATTATCAATAAGTGAGGTTCAAGTCCAAAAGATGCTTCCACCATTGCACAGTATAACGTTGCCACTATATAATATATATTTATCTATTTTGAATTATTAAAACTTGTGGGGGATTGTTGTTACATAAAAATAAAGTTTTAACCTTTCAATATTAAAACCATTTAATTTTATGTTTTGATTTAATTTTTAATTTTAACACAAATTAAAACACCATAATTCATATTGTAACTTACATTTTAATTGGTTTAATATTCATGATTGGGGGGTTAAACTTATTCCTATACATAACTTGAAAAAGTACTACATCTACATTATATACTATTTTCTTATATTTTGAAAATTCGATAAATGCTCGTTCTTTATCTCCTTATGATCGTGTTCATAGAAGGAGAATCGATCGTGAGTCATATGTGTTTTATCTTGGAGTCATATAGTACCGAAAGAACAACATGAAGAAGAGACAACATGACTTTAGGACAGCATTCTTGACATGACTCTTTAAGCCTTGCTTTCTTGACCCTTTCTACTTATGTTTATGTTATTATTGAATTGTATTTTCATGGTATTTAAATTTGTTATGTTAATTGATGATTTATCTACACTCAAATCGCCAATTTTTTCCAACAAAATGAAGTAGTCAAATCTCTTATAAACTTGACACCATCGAGATGTCTAGCCTGGGACTTTTATTTCCATATGCCCAACAATATCTTCTCAAGCGAAGTATCATATTATCTTAGCCCACACATGATTAGTAGGGCCCTCCTAAAGTGATAACTGCAAGGACGGATTTAGGGGGACTGGGTCGGGCTGTAGCCCGGTCCATTCCCCAGCACACTTCATCTTTTTGGTGTAAAAAAAAATTTCATGTGTAATTTGTAATTTTTTTTTTTTTTTTACATATTAGCCCGATTTATATTTCGATCTTAAATCTGTTTCTAGTCATAACCGTATGGTCCATCTTTCAACCTGTAGGACGATCACTCACTCTAACAAAGTCTACATCATCTTCACCATGCACTGCGTTAGCTCGGAGGCTCCATGACCTTGAGACTTCACTGTCAGAATGTTATGCCATCATCTGGATTTTGAGCAAATGTCCGGAATTCATTTTGCGCCATCACGTGGCAAAAGTTTGGAGAATGGTTTTGATACCACTTGTTAAGACTTCGAATATAACCCCTAATGTTATTTATCAAGTAAAGTTGCCTAATCTTTTATTAATCTAACATCATTCTCGTGTCTAGACAATGTGAGATTTTTATTTGCAAATCTCCATCAAATAAATGTAATTATTTTTTCTTTCACAACAAATATTCAAGACTGTTTTTAGTTACATGTATAACCACTTTTAACAACCAAAATATTATGTTATCATTATGCTCACATTCCACTTGTCTTCCACATGGCAAAAACTCAAAATCAAAGTAGAGTAATGCTATTTGTAAGCATTAAGCAATGCTTAGCCATAAACAGTATGTGAATATGATAACTTTTACATTCTCATATAAAATTGGGATGCATTTTAATTCATGAGAAGCACTAAATAGTTTTGTCCCTAATATTAGACAATTATCCACATGCCATCCACATGGCAAGATGAGCCCAATTAGGAAGGGGCTCTATGGTGACATGGCCCAATCGAGCCGTGACCACTAACTCCAATTTCTCTTTGGATCCTCCACTCAAAAAATGTTACATTGTAGGCACGTTATTGTATAAAGTAATGTTATCTATAATTAGTAGAGACACATCACATGTTAAATGATAATGGATAATCTATTTCATGTCTAAAATATTAAAGTACATCAAAACTCCATTGAATAGTGAATCAAGAATTCATCGCCACCATATCGGTGGTGCATCTCAGCTAAAAAAAAAAATAACTTTATTCTATTATCTAGCCCTACTTGGAAAGAAGGCCATTTTTCTTTATCTTTTTTTTTTTTTTCATTAGTATTCCTTCAAATTTTTATATTATTTTCCTCAATTAAAAATTGAAATATTTTTCTTTTAAAATAACAACTCAAAATTATTAAAAGAGTCACAATGCGAACAGTGGCATCAAATGATCATTGTAATCACTAAATAATCTTAAGTTGTCACGTTCTCGCCTAAGCATATAATTTTCATTATTTTAATTTAGTCCCTTAATTTTCTAAAAATAACTAATTTTCCAAAGTTGACTTTCACAATAATAATTTTTTTAGAATTATTATTTACACTCTAATAATATTTAAATTTGTTATTTGTCACTTAAGTAACTAAAAAATTAAAAGTTTGTAACAGACCCCCAAACTTTTCAAACTCATGCTATATATTATGACTACACACACACACACACACACAAACACCCAAAAAAAAAACCATCAAATCGCAAGACTTAATTGAATTGTGGGTTTGAAACTGTCGGTTTGGATCCACGTGAACTTGTCAATATTTCAGACTAACCAAACCATTTAGAAAGAATTTGGTTTAGGTTTGAGATTTCAATAACTAGACTATAGAGAAATCTGATCTTAAATATAAACCGTAGTGTGAAAATCAGTTGAAATTTTACTTATGAACAAATTTATCCTGTGGAACTTAAATTGGAGAATACATGTTACCTAATCGTTGCCCTAGTAATTTCACTTTTAAAAAAAATGTACAAGTAAAAAGAAAAAGACGCAAACGGGAACATTGATACTAATGTTATGAGAGAGAGAGAGAGAGAGAGAGAGAGAGAGATAATAATAAGTCAATGAACCTATATGTTTTATTGAGAACCAAAATCTTATATTTATATGGTTGATTAAGGTTGCAAGGGATACAATGAATCAATGATAATAACATATTGGACTACAGGAATATAATTGTCATTCATTAATAAACATATTATTTAGAACAACTAATACATTGTAACATTTTAAAAGTTCCAATTTTAAATGATGTAATTATATTTTGACCAATATTTATATTTAATTTTAACTTATTTGAAATGTATTATTTTTATGTCTATAGATAAATCATGGTTTGAAATTGAACCAAAACGAACCATAAAAAATAAGGTCATGTTCTCTTTGTCGTTTTCAAGCCGTTTTCTGTTTTTAATTTTTCAAAACAACGAAAACGCATTCTCTATCTTATTTTCAAAAACTCGTTTTTGAAAATAGAAAAAAAATTGTACTAAAAATAGAAAATGACTAAAACATCATTTTGGAAAATCTTACAAGAAAACAAGGAAAATTCATAAAACACGGGAAACGCATTTCTCAACTCTCTCCCTCTCTCTTCCTTGGCGCTCTGTAATTTCCTCTCACAAACCCACAACCCAAAATCGAAAACAGATCGTATTGCCAAATCGAATGGTTCTCTACGGGATCTTCAAATCAAGGTTTTGAGCTGGTTTTGCTGAATCGAAGGCTTCTCGATGAGCTGTTTAAATCAAGGTTTTGGCATCTTCAAATCAAGGTTTTGATTATTTGTTTGTGATAATCTTTGATTATTTCCTTGCTATTCCATATCNAACCCACAACCCAAAATCGAAAACAGATCGTATTGCCAAATCGAATGGTTCTCTACGGGATCTTCAAATCAAGGTTTTGAGCTGGTTTTGCTGAATCGAAGGCTTCTCGATGAGCTGTTTAAATCAAGGTTTTGGCATCTTCAAATCAAGGTTTTGATTATTTGTTTGTGATAATCTTTGATTATTTCCTTGCTATTCCATATCATAGTTGTTGGGTCCGATTTCGCCTCTGTTTTTTTATTTGTTTGGTCTAAAAATTAAGGCGGGTTGGATAATAGTTGGGGCAGTGAATTTACAGGGGGTAGGGTAGATGGTGGCGGCAGCGGAATTGCAGGTTGAATTCGAATGGTAGATGGTGGTGGAGGTGGAGTTGCAGGTTATGTATGGATGATTTTTTTATTTTTATTTTTGCTATTCTTACTATTTCGGGATCTCTGTTCAGTGGTGGAGGCAGAATTTCAGGTTGTGTTCTTGATGCTAAAAGGATTGGCAGAACGTAGGAGATTTATCATTTTGGGGAGAATTATGAAGATGTGTACAATCTCTATTCTTGTCTCGGCTGGCATACTGTAAAAAGCTATAACTCCATTTGCCATTAATCCATTTTCTCTCACAAATCTATTACATCCTCTTCTGAATACAGAACTTTGATGATACATATGAT
>CAIGRN010121334.1:0-19360 GCA_903798345.1 Fraxinus anomala | reverse complement strand
TCCTATAGGAGTTTTGTGAATACTATCATCTACTTGAGTTGTGCTTCAAAAAGTGGGCGAGTAAGAAAATTACTATGTTAAAATGATAAATTATTAAAAATAGTGAAACATGAATCAACTATCTTTTGGATTTTATAAGAAATTGAAGTACACATTTTTTTTTGTGCCTTTTCTTTCCATACTGTTATTTACAAATGAATTTCTCTAAAATTTACAAGTACTTATTTTTAACACTAATCAACGAACGTATAACGCACGTTTCCTTCACTAGTACTCAATAAATACATCAACCTATTTTCAATTTTTTTTTTCAAACACCAACAACAACTCTCTCTCTCTCTCTCTTCCACATTCTACAATCTACTACATTTATTTCTACCTTTAATTTCAATTATTCGATCATTCAATATTAATTATCATACTACAAATTTACAATTACAATCTTATACATAAACTTTTTTTTGAATTCTTGATTTATTTACACTCTCTTTATTTACTTACTTAGCCCATGTTTGTCTACCATTAATCAAAAAAATTATTTGCTACAGTAAGATTCTCCACCACACATTCACCCAATAAAATATTCTAAACACAAATCAAGAAAATTACTTTAAATTTCAACTACACATTCTCCAAAAAATACTATTCATTACACTCATTTTCTCCCAATAATGGGAGACAAATACACCCTTAGTTACTTACTAGTTACTATAAAGTCTATACTACACAAATTACAATACATGTTCTATAAATTTCATCACAATTCACAAATGGATTCATACTTATTTGTTGAGAGCTTGTTCAGTCGGAGGCGAATCACCTATGACATCGTAAAGTCAAGTTCAAAATGAATTTGCTGGTCTCAACAAAGTAGTTATTTTCAAAAATATTTCATATTTGGATGCTCGCATAAGTACTAATTCAATTGATTTGGATGACGTTGATATTCCCGAAGCAGAACATGAGAAATTAGATATTCTCGATGTAAGAGGAAAGCGAAATGGGAAAAAACACGCAAAATGCTGGGATTACTTTATATTGATTTCAATTAGTTGTCTAGTTGATGAAGCCGCAAAGTTTAAAGTAGTATGTAAATACTATCAAGAACGATTGGCATAGTAAAAAGGCATTGGTACAATCCATCTTAACTGTCACTACAAAGCAAGGTGGCCAAACATAGGCTTCTTGGTGCCTCTCAAACCCAATTGCAATTTGGTAGTCCGACTGCCAATTCTGCTTTTACGACACTTGCAAGTGGATGTTTTCAGAGGAAAAAGCTCAAACGGGAACGGTAAAGTTCATTGTCGGTGCTGAGTTGACTCTAACAATAGTGGAAAACCAACATTTCGTCTCCTATATGAAAAAATAACTTCAATCGAGGTACGTTGGGTTAGTAGAAACAATCTTCGTTCCGATACAATAGAATATTTCCTTCATACAAAGAAACAATTGATTTTTGATTTGTAAAAATATGGGGTGTTATATCTTTAACTTCAGTTTATGAGAAAAAATTAATAAAATAGATTATATAGCTGCAACTGCATACTACATATGCTTAACTTGATGTATGTATAAAAAAAATTATTGTTTTTAAAATTATGAAGTTCATTCATAACGCTAACAATATATTTAACGCTATTATGAGCATTATTAGAGAATATCATTGCGAGAGTAAAATTCTTTCTTTTACATTTGACAACTCTAGTGTTAATAAGGTAGTTATCGATAAATTGTGTAGGAGATTGCCGCTCGATTTCGATGGTTATTTGTTTTATATTAATTGTGTGTGTCATATTTTTAATTTAATTATGTAGGATGGATTGTAACATATTAAGAATGAAATTCGAAGAATTGGGGATGCACTAATATATATCACGATTTCACCTAATAGAAAACAAGCCATTGAGGAATTTTGTGCCAAATTTGAGGCGACGAATATGAAAATATTTGTTAATGACGTAGGATATAGACGAAGCTCCACTTACTTATTATTAAAATCATGCGAATGATTTGAACATTTAATAACTGAATTTTATAACAATACGCATATTAGAAACAAACATGACTATTTTGAATGAATTTGATTGGCTTTTAGCTTTTAAAATTAAAAAATTATTGATAAGTTTTATAATCTACAAATGTTTTATCTTGAGTGTACCATCCCACTAACTGTATGGTGTTTGGACGTCTTTATATAATTGCAAGAGTTTTTCATAAATACAAAAATGACCCCAATTTTAGGGAAGTTATATATTATATGAAATTAAAGTTTAAAAAATATTGAAAAAGTTTACATATGTTATTTTCTTTAGCATGTATCATGGAGCTCCGATACAATTTATCAGGTTTTAAATATGTAATTGATCAGATTTCAAAAGTTTTAACTTTTAATGCACATATCATTTATAGAAACTTATAATAAACTTTATGTGAAATGTATTAATTATATGCAGAACGAATGAGTGTAAATATTATTCGGGCACCCTCTGCACCTACTCCTCTCATTGATATTGAAGACGACGATGATGAAATATTAAACTCATTTGAAGGCATTAATATGTATAGATATGATACAATAGATTCTTTTAGTAGTAGTACGTCTACCTCATGTAATCAGACATCGACGCAAGTCCAAATGCATTGCTTACTAAATTATTTCATTACTTTAATCATAATATGCCTAATAATAAATAAATTTAAAAAAATAGAAGAAGTAATTGAATTCTGACAAAAGTACGAACGACGATGGTCGGTGGTTTCTGCGATTGCAAAATACCTACTAATACCTCCGGTTAGCACTACTACTTTAAAGTCTGCTTTTAGTGCAGGTAAAAGCTTTCTATCCGAGGTCACGAGCTGACTGAAAAAGATATTTTGAAAGTATTAATGTGCGTAAAAGATTGACAATACCTTCATTTTCGACTACAAGTTAAATGTGTCGAAATTGAATGTCATCGGGTAAGTGATATTTAACTTAACCATATTAATAAAATTTGTTATTTTATAATACTGTTTTTAATTTTTTTTTTAATGTAACAAGTTGTTTGTGTATAATTTTTAATTCCGCCAACTCAAAATTTAAGTAATCGATCCCAAACCTGAATAAAGGAAGATGGTTCTATCTATAAAAAAAATTACAAAAGACGAGCTCGTGAGCCAAGCTTGGCATAAGCTCGAACGAGCATCGAGCTTCGCTTGTGGCAAACACGAGCCGAGAGGACTAACCGAGTCATTGCCACCTCTAGGTGCATAGAACAAAGGATCATGAGTATTTGTGTTAGTTGAATTGGTTGTTCATGATCATATCGAGTCGTATTGACTTATAAGACTTATCTTACATTGAAACCTTAAATTTATAAGGTCCAAATTTCAAGTGTCGATGCAGTGCCAAAAAATACTAATGAAATCGATCATACATAAAAAGCCTCTCACTTTCTACATTTTAGTCCTCCATAATACCCCATATTTGACATAATTTTAACCCTTCTTACGCTCCATGTTACTTTGTGGAGTAAATTTTAGATTTTCCGGAAGTTAGATTCTCATAAACATATGTGTACAAAGTTAAACATATTGCAGTTCATTAATAGATAATTAACCAGATTACCACATTATTTAGGAGTTGTCAAAATAATTTTTGAGATTCTCATCAATTTTTGTCACATTTTGTTGTGCTTGCTACTTTGTTTGTCTCATATTCTCATTTCTAGCTGAAGATGACAGCAAACAACCTTTCAACCATGGAGTATGGAGTTTGGATTCTCCGACCCTATTTTATAAATGCGAAAATGAAGTACAAGCCGGCAGGAGACTTCGAATTGATTTCACACACACACACACACAAGAGAGAGAGAGAGAGAGAGAGAGAGAGAGAGAGAGAGCGAGGTAGTTTAGTAACTGATGAACTGAAATTAATTACTTCAAACCTTGCAATTGCATAAGCTGAATAGATGCATAAAGTCACTTAATTAGAAACTAAACAGCCAAAAAAAGTGAAAAATAAACAATAACAATCCTTCATAACAAGGGTAACATTTTTTTTTTCACGGAGAATTAAGAAATCTTGCAGAGTAGGAATTGAGGGTGAGCTCGAGGGAAGCCCGAGACGAGCCCATGTTGTTAGCTTCGGCCATCGGGCCATAATGCCAGCCATTGTAGAAGTTAGTTTCTTGCTTAAAAGTGTGTTCAGCGTGGATGGGGAAAAGAGGGAGAGTTTCAATTTCTGGGACTTGTTCTTCTTCTTGCTGTTCATCTTCTAGGGTTTCATAATCACCATGCTTTCTTTTTTCAAGAAGTGGGTGGTAACCTCCTCCTGAAGAATACGGGTCAACTCCGACCCATACGAAGTTTTGACCCATACCAGATCCATTGCCATCAACACTTGAAGATATGGAACAGTCCTGGTTTATTTGAATTCAAGAAATGGAATTAAAGAGAGAAAGAGACCTGTACTGTTGGTCAAAACTTGTATTTCTATAAACTGCAATTTAATAGTTAACAAGTTTTCATAGTAATAAACCTGAAAACTTGAATTCAATACACTAAGAAATCACTATCAAGGTTCATTTTCTTGAGAAAAGTGTAATATTTCCTCTCTGTGTCTTCTTCTAATGCTTCTTCGCACCAATAAATTTAGGGGTTTTCTTCTTCTTCATGGTAATTTCTCATCAAATTTATACTTGGAAAAGAAACTACCTTTTGATTTTTTATCTTCCATAAACAAAATATTATGTGATAAACAGGTTAAAAATCGTTGTACTCACTCTAAAACTCTTCTCCATGGCTACAGATCCATAGCTAGGGTGTCCCACAGGGCCAACATTCAGCACACCAGGAGAAGAACTTGATGAAGATGGAAAACCTGATCATAAAACACACCAAATTAGAAAACCCTCAAAAATCTTGATGTGATGCAAGAACCCTAATCTCTATATGAGCATCTAATAATAAAGATTGTGGGATCTTAAGAAAATGTAATATTGACCAGCAGCAGTAAGATTGTTAGGGAAATGATGATCTTGATGGTATTTCCAAACACCAGCCGCAGGTGATCTGTGGTGCATGGGGACATCAGAGGCAGGAGGAGTAGTACAAGTGAAGCGTTTCTTCTGCCTCTCACGAGCTTTATGGTTCTGAAACCAATAAAAGACATTTTTGCCTTCAATCTTGCCGTACTGCCTCAACTTGGCAGAGATCCTCTGTATCTCCTCAGCAGTTGGAGACCTAACTCCATTGTTGTAGTAAAGGTCTTTCAAGATTCTTATTTGCTCAGTAGTGGGTGTCCACCTTGTACTGCTTTGCCTGCATAGAAAATTACCGCTTTTGTTCCCACCATCTTCATTTCCCTGCTGCTGATGATTTTGTTGAGTTTCCATGATCGATTTTCACTTTTCGGAGAAGAAGAAGGAGGAGGTAGATGAAATGGAGAAAGTGGATGAAATGTTGAATTATAAAGAGACGGGTGGGAGTAGGGGTAGGCACGTGGAGGGTAATAGAGATAGAAAGAGGAGGATATCATATCAGAGAGATATCTGGGAGAGAAGGACTGAAGTTGACAGGGACAACTATAACACTCTTTGCTTGGATCAAAAGGCAACAAAAAGTTATGATAAAGATTAGAAGCAAAGAAGAGATGTGAATGAATGAATGAATGTTTGTGATTTCAATTTTGTTTTAATGGAGATTTGGTTCTTGATTACCAGTAAGCTGCTAAACACACTCCTAAATTGTAGGTTTCTTTAATTATATGCAAATCATAATGCATGAGACAAATAATTCATCCCTTCTTACACCATTTTTTCAAGTATTTTTCTATTTAACTGTAGCCACCCTATTGAGTAGGGATCTAGAGAATGAGCCTGAAAAGATGGCAGGGAAGCCTAAAAAGCCAAATAACTTTCAAATTTTACTAACATTGGAACCGCATCTCTCACTCTCTCTCTCTCTCTCGCAGAGGATGAATCATGATTTCTCTGCAGTATCTATTTTAGGAGTGATCTTATTGATTTGGGATAGTATTTACAACTTCAGACTTACAAGAAGGAAGAAACACTTTATAAAGGTTAACCCCAATCTTGAGGTCTCCTGACGACTCGTCCCTAGAGTATTGTGGAGGAGGTAAATCGCAGGATGTGTTTCAGGAGGTCAGTGTACAAGAGTTGTTATACTGATGTCCACAAAGAGTCTAATTCCATACCTGTAGGAGACATGAATTGAACCCTAACACTGTGACTGCCAATTCAACTGAAACTACTTTCATTCATGTTCTTTGCACAGAAGAAACACTTTATAGTTAAGTAGAGGGGCCTGCAATGGGGTAATTTCATTTTTGGACACTGAATTTTCTGTAAAATCTCAATTGGATCACTTAATTTTAATTTAACTCAATCATATCACTGAACTTCAATTCAATATAGTCACCCTTGTTAGCCACTGTTACTAAAATTAACATTTTAATTCTATTCCTGGTAAATATGCTAGTGAATGCAAAATTTTATAAAAAGTTTATTACCAGACAATTATTTCCAAATTCTGCAATCACGAATTGTTAGCAAGGGCATAGATATCGGGGTATATTAGCTCAGTGTAAATAATTTTTTTGTTCACACATTGATTAGATGACATATATTAGTTGAAAACGTAAGATACTTCACATTTCAATAAATTTTAATTGAAAGCATTTTCGAAATATATATTTCTTCGAGAATAATAGCTTTAGTATATGTAATTAAAATTAATTGTTGACTTTAAACTCAAATTTTTAGCAATTTTTTAAATTATCCCCAACGAGCATTAAATTAAAAATTGTTAAAAAGTTCCATATCCCTCAAAGATTTGAGATTCTATCGTTAAGAAAGTTGACAATTTAAAATGAATCTCGTATTTAATAGAAATATGAGTTATTATAGGTTGCAATAGAAAAAGAAAAATATGTATGTATATATATGAGGTGTAGACTTATTCAGTTTCCAAAATAATGTAAACAATATAATCTCTTATTCTGAAAACTAATTAAGCGACAGTCTTTTAAATATTTCAAATCCAAAAATGGCATTCCAATTGGGACCATTTCTTATTCAAAATATACGTACATAGTATAGTATACATATCCTTATTTTTATGCTCTCGATCTCGAAACAATACTACTTTTATATTGGACTGAACATAATTAAGAAAGAAAAATGTGCAGTTGTAACTTGAACTCATTAGGCTTGCTTGAGAGTTTTGGCGTACTGGTTATGAGTGTTTTTCAAAGTATCGATTTTGAGCGTTTATGAATAGCTCGATTTTGAATGGTTTTAGTAGCGATTTTTAAAATTGTCTAACATATACTTATAAGAGATTATTAACCACCGATTTTGAAAGTCTTTTAAAAGAATAAAATTACGTATATGCCCCTTAGTAAAAATTTTAGTTTATTGCTTTTTATATGAAATTTAGGTGATATTTTACTTATAGGTAATTTTTTTACATTCAAGTTAATTGTAACTTGAACTCATTAGGGCCTACTTGGGAGTATTGGCGTGGATGTTTTTTAAAGTATCGATTTTGAGTGCCTATGAGTGGATCGATTTTGAATGATTTTAGTAGCGATTTTTAAAACTGTCCAACCTATGCTTGGAAGATTATTAACCATCGATTTTGAAAGTCTTTTAAAAGAATAAAATTACATATATGTTCGTTAGTAAAAATTTTAATTTATTGTTTTTTATATGAAATTTTTTTCTCATAGGTGATATTTTACTTATATGTAATTTTTTTTACATTCAATTTAATATTTAACATAAAAATTAAATTAAATGTTCAATTAAAATTTTAAGTTCATATTTTTTACTAGTAAATTTTACAACTATAAGTTAATTTTATACTTTTAAATAATTTTAATTGAATTTTTTACTTATAAGTAACTTTTTAATATTTTATAAGTGAATTTTTATCTTATTAGTAGTATTTTATTTTATAAACATTTCTTTTTTACATAAAAGTATTTTTTTACTTATAAGTAATTTTTCTTAAATATTACTTTTAAGTATTTTTTAAATTATAATGTAATTTTTGCTTATAAATAATATTTTTGTTGATATATTTTACAAGATAGTTTTGAAGAAAATATGTCGGTTGAAAATAATTATTTTATAAAAGGTAAAATTAGAAGATAATATAAGAAACGGTCAAAATTCATCGATTTTGTGGGTTGAGAGAACTGATCAAAATTAGACCACCAATTTTGAGTGATTTTTAAATCATCCAAAACCGATACTCGAAAAAAATTAGAAAGTACCAATTTTTCTAACCCCTCACAAACTGTGCCATCCAAAAATCGATCAAAACCCGTGAAAAAAAAAACAAAAAATTGAAAAAACGTTAAAAAAAATGTTAGTAAGCATGCGCCTTGCAATAAGATTGATTTCACGATGACACTCGAGTTGATTAGGTTTCTTATTCGTGGAAGAAATTTCAACATTAACAGATGTGTGCCGTATTTCGAACTTTGCGATTTGCCCACCTTTCGACAACTCCGTGGAAACCGAATTTCATGTTTTTTCCAACTTGTAATTTCCATAAACAAAAAGGTGAAGCAAAACAAAATAATTGGTAGAAGCCCTATAGACTATAACAGTGCACAAACTAAGTTAGAAATTATTGAGGTTGGTCTGATCTCCTTGAATTCATCCTTTTCAACAGTCTAAATCCACTTTTTCTACAAAATTCTGACTGCAATTTCTTGGGTTCAACTTTTGAGATTGTTTGATTTTTGGACTACCCTCGCTCCTCAGTTTTCCTTTCTTTTTCATGCATTTACATTACACACTTTCTGTCTGTAAAAGTTAAAGAATCATCATACCTATCCTTGTGATCATTCATCAAATGTAATGTCTATTGTATTCATTTCTTGTCATTTCAAACTCGCTACTTAAAGATGATGGAATAAATTTATTGTGGTTGGTTCCAAGTTCGGAAAGTTCATGTTGGAAAAGATGGGTGATTTGTGCGTAGATAAAATCATCAATTAACACAACAATTTTAGATAATATAAAAATACAATTCAATAATAACATAAACATAAAACATAAATAGAGAGGGTTAGGAAAGAAAGCCTTAGGGAGGACGTTGTACTAAACTCGTGTTCTCTCTCTTTTGTGTAGGTACTTTCGACACTACACGGCTGCAAAATAAAATCCATGTGGCTCACAGTCGATTCTCTTTCTAAGGGCATAGTCATAAGGAGATAAAGAACTAACATTTATCGAATTATCAAAATATAAAAAAATAGAATGAAATGTATTTGTATTTTTTTCAAGTTATGTTTTCTCATATTTTGTATCTCAATGAAAATCACACCCTTTTATAGGGATAAGTTTTACCCCCACAATCATGAATATTAAACCAATTATAATGTTACAATGGTTTTAAATCAAAAACATAAAATTAAATGGTTTTAATATTGAAAAGTTAAAACTTTATTTTTATGTTACGACAGTCCACATACATAAACACATTTCTCGCTCTCTCTCTCTCTACTTTTTCCCAAGTCTAACTATGGTTTCCATCAAATAGAAATAAGGGTCTTTGATTTGCCCGTAAAAAAAAACTCAAAAATCTGTTCTCATATCCAAAATCTTGGACCGCCTCACAAGATACATAGTGCCTACCACCAACCCTTTTCTTTCGGGTAATCATCCTCTTGATGTTTACAAGTTCTATACCATATCTCTAAAGATTTGCATGTCTCTCTCTCTCTCTCTCTCTCTCTCTCTCTCTCTCTCTCTCTCTCTCTCTCTCTCCATTTAAAAATAAATACATAGAAAGAGAGACGGATAGAAATGGTTCTCATCTTACTTTATGCCTTTGCTAATTTTTTTCGCGCACTTATTTGNTCTCTCTCTCTCTCTCTCTCTCTCCATTTAAAAATAAATACATAGAAAGAGAGACGGATAGAAATGGTTCTCATCTTACTTTATGCCTTTGCTAATTTTTTTCGCGCACTTATTTGGGTTTTCATTTTTCAATGTAATATTAAAATCTGTAACGGTTGAACTTGGACGGACCACCTAACGATTATGATTTCTCAGTTAAATTTTCATTCAAATAGTCACTCTCCTTTTAATTCACGTTAAATGCTTAAATTGGTTGACTGAATTTCTTATTGAATGTACCATACTATTCTATTAAGATTTGAGTTTGTTTCCATCTTGAACTATGAACAATTTTTTGTAGTTTCTAATTCTCCTCTTACTGTTCTCTTCATTGAATTATTGTAAAATATGTATTTGTATTCATTTGTTAATTCTCTGTAAACAAAAAAGTTGATCTCAATAGGATTTTTAAAAATTTAAGAATTAATTTATATTGGTAATTTCATTTAAGAAATACTATAAAAGTTAATAGATATTTGATGAGCATAATTTTTTTTTCTAGTCAAAATTTGTTTTTCTTATCAAGTCCAACAACATGCAAGAATACATTCGCACCCATGCTCGATTTTCATTCATAAATTCTTCTATCTTCATTTGTATTAATTTTCATTTTTTGTTGGGAATCGGTAGTTTCGCTTGATTACAATCAATTCAACATTATACACCGGCAGGCACGCAGCCATTCATATGACCAGAAATGCTCTCCTACCTATGGTGGATCTTGTCCACCGCTAACTCTTGCCCACCCCTGACGTGGGCTTACAAATTGTAGATTTGACCGTTGACGAGATGATGTCACGTCATTAGTGGGCATGTTTTATCCTACCCACAATGGGTAGAAGACTATAAATCCTATTATTGTATTCCAAAGTAACAGTCTCTAGAACCTCCCTTTTTCTATCTTGGGTAATTATTAAATTACCAGAGTATGAAAAATGAAAGGTTTTCAGAGTATAAAAGCTATGCAACACTCACTGATTGAGGAAGTACCTCTCTCTGAGTTTTGCACCTGCAAATACACATCTGAAGTCGGTCCAGTTTATCATAGAACTATAGTCTACAGAGGGTATGTAGGATCGCGGGGTGTAATCTTCTTTCTCATTAAGCTCACCTATTACATTGTGCTCGAGATGCATAATTGTGATTGTTGCAATTTGTTCACATCCAATCCTCATCACGCCATTGCTTTGCCCTGCACACTCCAACAGACGGTACTCAGTACATCTTAAATACAATTATTGGTGAAATAACAATTGGTGGGAGCTTCGTAAGGTTTTTCCAAAGGAAGATAACGATGTTAGCATGCATGCTTGTCTTTATCTAGATTAAAATGAGTGTCATTGCCACAATAACAAACTGAACATTGACAAATACATTGCAATAAAGCAAGCACAAAAATATTCTACAACAAACTGTTCACATTCACTTTGCATAAAACATGCACAAAATCTTTTGTTTACATTTGAGGAAGAATGTCCAAATCTTACCCTTTCCCGAGGAGCGTAGGAGCTGCTGGTACACATGGCACTTGAAGGCTGACTTGCAAAGTTGGAGGAATTGCCGAGCTTTCACTGGGTATAGAAGGGTATATACTATTTGGACTATTGGTATTATATCCCAGCATTAAATCAAACCCTGGAACTGATTGCTGCAGTCCGAATGTCTGAGTTCATAAAAATGAAAGATACAGTGTCAAGACAAGATAAGATTAACATTCACAATGTCAAATCCATTCCAGAAATTGTCACTTACTTGTCCTTCATTCGGTCGCTTATGATCCCAATTAAGAACAAATTCTTCAGATGCCAGACGTTTTAAGAACAAATTTTTTGCACTTTTCTCTTGAAGCATAATTGTTGTTAGTGCAACCTATTGATCCATTGCGCACACACCCAACCCAGAATACAGCCAGGAAGAAGACACGTGAAGAATACGCAAGCCAACCCGCCATCCAAGACAAAATACACATTCAAAAAACACAAAATAACTCAACCTACTTGAAATTAACTTTCTTAGTTATGAAAAAAGACCCATGAAATTAAAAAAAAAAAATGAGTGGAAGAAGGAACAAGTTATACGTCATCAAATATATGAAAAATATCACATTATCAAATCATCAGCCACCGAATAAGTTCATCACTAACCACCAGAAAATGAAAAGTATCCAGATACTATCAAAATATTAAAACATTCCATATAGGACCACTCTCAAGATCCGAAAGTTACAGCCATAAGAAATATAAAAATAATTGAATTGTGATTTAGTCGATGGTAGTGAGAGAAAAATTATCATTCAATTTCATTTGTAAGCTATTTGTATACTATAAAGTATACAATAAGATGCCAAATCACCAAGATAAATTAGATGAATTTACAGTAAAATACTTTACTATTATTTAAGCACAATTATAAATATTATTGTCAACTGTCATATTTATTTTCTTTTCACTGCTAGGGGAAACCAATAGTATAATGATATATAGGGATTGTTTGAGCCCCATTTTTTTGAAAATTCATTTTTCTCAAAACTCATTTTCAACCACACATTCTCTAATAAAATGATATTACACATAAATCAAAAAAAAATTCTTAATTTTTAACCACACATTCTCCAAAACTCACTATTCAAAAATGCATTTTTTCTCTGAAAATGAGGATCAAATAAGAGCATAATTTACGAGCACTATAATGCTCAAACTTATATAGTTGATCCCAAATTTATTGGTAAAAAAGATTGCTTTGTTGTTGTAGCTCAGCTTACAAGTATTTTTCACTAACTTGTGAAGGTTATAGCTAGATAGGGTTCTTTTATCTCTTTATATGTATTTTATAATATTCAAACAAATACTAAACTAGATAATAATCAAAACAATATCTAATACAACTCTTGAAGGCATGGCAGAAGTCTCATGTGCATCACGGCAGCTAGTATGCAAATGAGCATTTTAGCCAATCAAACAGAATCATGATTTCGTTCATCTTTTAATATAACCATTTCAATTGCCTCAAACATTAAGTGAGCTCAGCACAACTTAGAGCGTGGTTGGGACAGCATTTACAAAGCTCGAAAGGGCTACTTGAAGGCCAAAAGTTGTTTAGGTTAAAAGCTTGAATGATTGGTTAAAGTTCAAAAGTGCTTGTTGAATAAGAAAACCTTTTTAAGCTGTTCTTGAAAAGCTCAAATTTTGAACTTCTCCGAAAAACTCTACATGCAACTTATGCGGGAACTTGAAATCTGTATTTAATGAAAATTTTCAATTAACAAAATTACATTAATTTACTACTGATTACATCCAAATTATCCTACATATCAATATGTCCATGAAATATTACATTAATTTGTTTTTAAAGATTCTTTTTGACAGGTTTATAACATGTTTTCATATTAAATTTTATTATTATTTATCATTTTAAGTATGAAATGTCATATATATGGCATATGTTGATGTGTTAAAATGTATTATGAAATTAATAATATGATATGCACTAAACATATAGTATTTGTACAAGTAATAAAAAAAAGCACTTTTGTAGTTATTATGCCAAACAATTAATTTAATAATACATAGCACTTTTTGGATTGACAACCAAACAATCAATAGTTTTGCTTTACTGCTAGTAAAAGCTCTACTGAGTTCAGCTCTATGCACAACAATAATCCTACCAAATGGACCCTCAGTCTCTAACCCACACAGGCACAAATGCAAAGTCACTAAAACCTAATTATTGGCATTAGTGTTTTAAACAGTGCTCTTGTTTCGAGGTGTGCCTCCTGCAAGGATATCATTAAGAGTCTTCACGTTTACACTTTTGAGTGCCATTTGTGATGAAGAATGATAGTTCTATGTATTTAGGTTCAGTCATCAATAGTAAAGACTTGAAGAGAATGTAATGTACAGGATTAGAACAAATTAGACAAACTGAAGTAGCGTAAAAGAGATTTATACCACCTATAAAGTTAATGGTTATTAGACGGACCATACTTCACGGTAATTAAATTTTGGGTCGTTTGGTTGTTGTATGAACAAACGTCCATAAAATGAACATAGCATAACCTATGAAATTCTAGAATAGATAAAATAAGAAATGCTCAAGTACGCCAACAAGATAGGTCACATAAATTGACGTGAATTAAGAAAAGATGACTTAGATAGTTAGAAGTGTATTGGAAAGATTTAAACAACATCTCATTCACAAGAATGATGAGATATCCCAATAAAAGAGTATAATATGGAGAGAGAGATAAAAATTAAATGGCCTGACAAAGTTGCAGAAGATTTTATTTTAGGACATTTAAGATATAGAATTTGATCTAGCCGACTAGCAAAAATTTGGCATGACTCCAAGTCATAGAGGATAAGACTTGGCATGACTGCTGTTACTCTTCATACTTATTTAAGCTGTGGGACATGTATCACTGTCAGCTGGAATGCACAGAAGATTCTTTACATATCATTATCATACAAACAGAAACCTATGCTTTACTTATCTTGTTCATGGTCCCAAACCTTAATACAGTTATTTCAGCTGCCTCAATAGAATATATCTCAATGTATAACTGAATTATTGTTAAGTTACTTATAACACGTGAACCCCATTTACGCGGACTCGTAAAATAAGTAAATCCCAATCATCAGCATGATGGTTCAAAGAGTTTGTCTTTATCATTTTTCAAAATCAACCTTCTTGTCATCCAACATAGATGTAGCAGTCAATCTATCTGAAAGTTACCTAAATTATAGTGTTTTGATGAATAAGATGAAACTTGGGCTAATAGAAAAGGATAAGAACCTATGGGAACCTATATCATGTAAAATCAAGAGAGATCTTTTTCATATTTCAAATAACAAAAGGAGGTAATAGAACAAACTTTTCTTCTTTCTAAATGAATAAATACCCGAGTTTTGGGTTTCAATTCTACTCATCAAGGATATGATTGCCTATTAACAAAACACAAAAATCCAGAAAGATTTCCAAACAAGGGTCACTAAATAATTAATGAATCATCAACGAGCCATCAATTATTAGAGTTCGATCAAGAAAAGGAGCTTCAGATCCCGGAAATTCTGACATAGAAAGGCAACTATTTATTACTGGCAAGTATTAAAATGAGCAGAATGCCGCAATCTATTGATACCCACATGTACCATAATCCCATTTGCCCCTTTTTTAATCCAATATTTAATCTAACCTAAATTAATATACCAAAAGATTAACAAAACATCCACATAATATATAAAATGATTACCCGTGCAGATCCAATCGCCGATACGGGGGAGCCACTTGGAATCTGCAGGGGTTTTGTAATCAACGAGAAGGCGCGGCTGTTTGCATCTGTTACAGAAGGATCTAAAAGCGTAATTTCTGTTGCGACAGCCGCTACACTCCCAGTCCCCTTCTCTCCCACCACCACCTCCGCCTGCTTCTCCTCCGCCCATCAGTTTCCTTCAATTCTTTGTTCCTCCACAAAGGCTAACTTGGAATTTTGATTGAATGTTTGCAGAGAGGGAATAATCAAATTTCCAAATTCCCACAATAGCGTAGCATCGGCAAATTGGCAAGTGGGTCTTTGTTCAATTGTGTATCGTACGTGGAAATGCCCGAGGGTTTAATGTTTTTTTTTTTTAGATTTTGTTGGCTAAGCTTATGAAAAAAAAAGTACTTTTAACTTGTTTGTAAACACGTTTAATTAACTTACTTTTTTCTTTTGAAAAATACACATGCCGTTGTGCGGTATCCTCCTCCTCGCACTTACGCATAGCATGCTGAATGGAACACTGTTGAATTATTATACACATGGCAAATAACATGAGGGTGGAGAACAAACATTGAAGGGACGTTGGACTATATTGAGGTTGCACAAAAAATTCGTAAAATCGCAAATCGAATTGAACCCGTTAATTTTAACCGTTACTTCGGGTTAGTGTGGATCTGCAATTTTTTTTCCATCAAATCGAACCAAACTATTTCAAAATAGTTTGGTTTATGTTTTGATTTTTCAAAAAAGCACAAAATCGAAATGAATAGAACTTTTTTTTTTTAATTTTCTAATTAAAAATTAATTTTATTAAATTATAAATTTTGATTTTGATTCTGACCTCATCTCTCTCTCTCCCTCCTCACGCCGTGGGACGGGTCGAAATTTGTTTCTTAACCTTCTTTCATCTTCTCACACACACGCTCATATAGATGCATTGCCAATTGCGATCGCCACTACAATAAAATTGTGATTTCACGACATACAAAAAGTTGTCGCAATAAGTGACTTAACGCGACATATTTTTAAAGTTTGTCGCGAAGATTGTGATGAAAACAATAAGTACCAAATAATATAAGGCTACGTAAAAGTTGTCGTGAAATGTGAGAAGTTGCGACAAATAATAAAGAATGTCACAAAAAATATGAGGGAAGTAAGGAGCCAAAATATTTTTGGTGGGAAATTTATGGCGACAAACTTTTATTTCTTGTAACAAATTGCTTGTGATGCTATAGGGTTTACTTTTTGTGATAAAAAATATTTGTTGCTAAAAATTTTATAGTTGGGGGAAAAATCGCTACAAAAAAAATAATTTTTTGCAACGGACAAAAAATGTTGTAATAGGTTTTATTTAATGCTCACTCGTAAGAACTGGGTCCATAACTTTAGTTCTCTATTTATTCGAGTGTACAAAATAGTAATATGCATTATAGCTTGTGTTCTTATAAAGAGTAAGATACAATTTATCCATTTTCAAATTTAAATAACTATTAATCTTGTCGTATTTAAACTTTGCCATAAATTTGTAGTCACAGACAACTTGTGGGAAATGAATTACTTGGATATTTTACATCATCTAGCTTGTTAATATGAGATATTTGACATATTTTTCTTAAAGCTCATATTTTACTACTTTCTGTATGAAGTTGTGGAGCTTTTCCTTACCGGAATTCTCATTTAACCAAATAAAATATTGATGGTAGGCTTAAAGTATATCTTGGAGTCAAGGTCATCTGGTTGTCCCCCGTGAATTATTTGTTATTTATTCCATCTTTCTAGTTTTATTTTCTTCTTTTCAGGTTTGGTGAGCTACCCATGTAGTTCGACCATGAAATTACTAGCATATAATTTATTTGTGCTTGTTTTGGTTTTGGAGGTAACTAAGTTTATAAATAATATTTTGGTCTATATCAATTTGGTTGGCAATAATATAATTTATATATTTTTTTTTATCTATTTTGATATCATTTATATTTTAATAATTGTACCTTACGATGAAATAAATTGAATATTATATGTTTAAAACATAATCCTAACATATAAATAAAGATAAAATAAATTAGGCGACAAATTGTTCATTGTTGTAGCGACAAACTCTTTGTGCTGAGAAATAAATCTAACTACAAGTATAACGTGACACATAAACAAATATATATTGTCACAAAATAATTTGTGTAATAATTTTATATGTTGTAAAATAAAATACGCAACATATATAAATAATCAAGAAATAAATTAGGTAACTATACATTGTTGCGACAAACTCTCTGTATTGCGAAATAAATTTAATTACAAACACCACTTGTTCTATACATCATTGCACAAATGATGATGCGATAAACTCTTTATGATATGAAATACATTTAATTACAAACACCACTTGTTACCTAATAAATTGTACTACAAGTTTAAAATCTTAAAATATATTATGCAACATATCAAACACATTGTAAAACATATGTCGCGACAAACATTAGATGTTATTAAAGATATATTACCACGAGCATGTGTTGTTGCAAAGTAGAATAGATAACAAGAGTTATAACTTTAAAAGAATATTCACAACAAACATATTTCTCATAAAAACTTTATTGGAATAATTGTTGCAACAAACATATTGTCGTCGCGAAATTATTTTTGTAACAAAATCTCTATTTTTGCGACAACATTTTTTTGTCGCGAAATCACAATTTTGTTGTAGTGCGCTGACTTCTAGGATCAAAATTCTCCAACATCACACTTATCTCCTCATGTATAATGAACTCTGCGTACTTTATGATATATAGACCACAATCTTGCCTGCAGGAAGAAATGTGGATGTGTGAGTCAATTACCAACATCATAGAATGGTAAAAGAAAATTTCTTGAAAAAGATACTACGGATTTCGCGGTATGGGTGTCGAAGGTGAGTGATCTTTGGGATGATTTGTGATATTTTGGATTGTTTGATTTAGGGTTTTTGATTTCATTCGAAAATGAAGCTACGTAATTTGTGGTTCAGCTGAGATAAGGGTAGAATTATAGGGATTTTAGTCATTTTGGTCATTTATCGTGTCTTTTAATAGGCCCATATGTAATTTGTGTGTGAGTATCTTTTGTGTTTCATTTTCTACTTTGTAAAATGCAGTAAAAATTGAATAAAAGGTATAATGTGTTATATGAATTACTATAATAATATAGGTATTACATGTAATTTCCTCTAAAAAAAGGTATAATGTACTATATGAATTATTATAATAATATAGGTATTACATGTAATTTCATCTTTTGGGAATTTACTATGTATACAAATTACAAAATGATACACAAAATTAGGCCTAGGTACGATCCATTTATTAAAATCAGCCCCAATTAGAAGAAAATCAATTAGAATTAATTCTCATCATCGCCGATTCATTAAAAATAGATTTTACGGGTAGAAGGAAAACCAATTAGAATCCCAAACCAAACCCTAAATCTTATATTTCTTTCGTCGATTTTCGACCAATGCGCTACAAGTGTTTCTTGCCAACCAGCTCCCATCATCGTCGCAGTCCTCGTTGTTGTGGTGACTGGAAGTTTCGGCTCTAATCTCAGTATGTTGTTCGCATCTCTCACTTTTGTATATTTTTTTACTTTTTTTTTCTTTGTAGTATTTATTTGATAAAAAAAGTATGAGAATCCTTTGTGAAATTGTGAATTAGATGACCGATTAAGGTTTTTGAATGGAAAAGAGATTGAGTTTATGTTTTTTTTTTTTTTGTCCTTTTTCTGGTATAAATGATGCAGGACAAAGGAGAAGGCATCGGGGGGGGGGGAAGGAAGAAACTAGAGAGAACGGAGAAGAAGCTGGAGAAGAAAAACAAAAATTCAGGGGGAAAGGGGTAGGAAGAAAACGTTGCTTCAAGCAACGTCATTTTATTTCATCATATTCATCAACTGTTCCAACTACTATGAAAAATCCAATAAATAGTAAAAGTGAACAATACATAAATTAGGTTTTTAATAAACACTATTTCAAAATTAAGGATATAGGTTTTAAATTTCAAAAATCAGGTTTTTATTAAAATTTATATATGATTTAATTAATTAATTATATATTTAATTAATTAAATATATTAAGGTCACATATCTATACAATTTGGTCAAAAATTAACAATTTAATTAGTCACATATTGTTTTTCGATCACATATCAGTATATGTCAC
>CAIGRN010121332.1:0-10580 GCA_903798345.1 Fraxinus anomala | reverse complement strand
ACTATCAATCAAACAAGTATCTTAACAATCAATCATGAATTTATGCTTTTTTAGAAACACTAGTATGATATTCTTTGAAAATATTGAAATATCAAAATGTATGCTCTTCTGGAGCGATAAAATAATATTCTTTTAGAATATTAATAAAACATATTTTACTTTTTTTTATTGTCTTTTCCAAATATTTTGAGATAAGATGGATATCAAAATCGAGTACCCATGACAAATAATTTTTGCCAGATATGTCAAGTGCAGCAAATTCACGTTTTGTGATGTTTGTCATTTGATTAACTACACAATAAAGCAAAAAAATAAAAAAATAAAAATACAATTAGTTTCGAAAAATATGATTATTTATCAATTAGTCAATATCAACATGACATAAGTTACGTATTTTCCTTCAGGAATAAACACTAATTTAAAATAATATGTTTTTCGAAACATGTGCTATTTCGGGGAGCACGTTGTATTTTACTATTACTTCTTCAAGATTAATATGTTAATATTCTTCTGAATATTAAAAAATATAATTCATGCTCTTCAGGAGCAAGTAATATTCTTTAGAAATATTAGCTCTTTAGTTATTTAACGACAATTAAGAATGAATTCAATAATTAATATTTTATTGTTAAACATAAAAAAAAAAAAAAGATGAACTGTTCAATTGCACACTACAACAATAATATTAATCTATAAATACACGTAATTAATGATTGTATATGAAAAAAATTAACATATTACCAAATAGATTTTGGTACAGGTAATAAATGATTTTTTAAAAAAATTACTACATTTACTAAACTTTAAAATAATTAAGCTTTCGTGCTGATAACGTGTTATAATAGAACAAGAAGAGAAGGAAATATAAGAGATAAAACTCAAGTGTGTATTTTATTGAGAATCAAGATCAGTATTTATATGGTGTAAAATAAGAGTTACAATTGAAATGAAATAAACTCTCTGAACTAGATAAGATTTATCTATATATTATGATAATATTAAATAATTATATAATATTATAAAGACAGTTAACGAGGAAACGTTTGTAGTCCAATGGTTAGGATTAGGATAATGAATTATGCTTCTTGTACATTCCTTATTGGGTTGTCATCTCCCTATGTATGAGAAATCTAGCCATTGATTTGAAAAAGTGTTGTTAAAATTAATGTCTAAAATTCTGCCAACTCACATGATTTCAAATTTGATTCCTTCCGAGCAATAGATCTTCCAGCATTTAAAGGGAATTTCTTCATAATTATGAATTATATTAAATTAAAGGATAATTTTGTTTAGAATTACGGGATTTTATCATACTTTTCATTTTAGCATTTTCTACTTATCGGATGTAATCCTTACAACTAATTATAATGTAAATTAGTAGTATTAACTATCAACATCGACAAGTGAGCAAACAAATTGTGAAAAATTTGCAAGTAAGATTAATGGCCAAATCTCACTCATTAAAAAGTGCCAAAAGTATTAAAGGAGGGTAATAAAATTGAAATTTCAAAACAAATACCTAAAATTTGTTAACTATTTGAAGGGCTAAATTTGTCAATTTGTTCCTAGTGTCGAAATCGAGCACTTTTAGTGTGAGATTTTGCCCCTGTTTGAAAAAACTTATTGAGATCATAAGTTGATGTATTTCATGAAATTATAGTTAAAATATATATAAAAATTGTGAATGAAATAAACCGTTTGATTAAAAATTAAGTTTGACCAACTTTTGACTTCATAAAATTCATCGAGCCCCAAGGAAGAAGCACCAAAATGGGGATTAATGTAAATTCATTGAGCCCCGAGGACTTGAAAAGAAAAATGCAGTCAATGTCATTGCTACTCACTCAAGAATATTGTTGAGCCCGTCAGTAACGCACTCAATGGGTCCTAAGGGGCCTGTTGTCATGTCGTGACGTGTTGCAGAAAAATGGAAAGAAGATTGCCACACAAAAAAAAAAAAGAAAGTTTATTAAAGACAAAATTGACATTTTGATCACTAAAAGAATTCGCACGTATTAGAACATCTCTAAAAGACTGTCTATTAATAAAAAAAATATTTTCTACAATTTAAAAAGCGTCTATAAATTTAGAGAGTAAAAATTGCTAATTATTCCAACGAGTTCTTTATATTTTACACTTAATTTTACTACTCTAAAAAAATATTTCACTCGCTTTCCTCTAAATTATTCCTCCATTGAAAATTGAAACATTTCACTCTAAATTATTATATTATTTCACTCTTTAAATTAAAACATTAATTTAAAGAATCTATTACAATATAATTTTAAGGATTAACTCTTTAAAATATAGAGTATCTCATGTTTAAAACGTCTATTGAAAATGCTCTTAGTATAATTTGTTATACATGAGGAAGTGTTAAACAAATGGTTCAGTCAAGAAATTTATCTTTTTCTGGAGGTAGGTGAGGAGGGGTTGTTGAAACCTAATGGTCATATCCAACCCTCACACCATTCACCATAATTCACCATTTTGCACCAATAATTGAGTCCAATTGAACAGAATTTTCTTCCCTTTGTGTACCTTTTTTTGTCATACAACAAATTTTGATTCTTAATTTAATTTAATGTATTATTAGAGATGAAATGATAGGTTAGATAAGATTTGTGGTTTTAGATTGAACGATTTAGATCTTGATAAAGTTCAATCTAACGGTGGAGATGGTTTACACCATATATCCTATTTTGAATATGACAGGATAAGATTCGTGGGCATAAATTGAAAAAACATGCTAGATGTATAGGGTGGGGATAACTCAGGCATACCCGGTCTTTCCTCTTTCAGTTGCTGCTCCGGAGANTGATGTAATTTTTTTTTTTTTTTTTTTACTTTTTTAATGAGGTAGGTCGGGTGTAAGGGTTCTATACCCCTACTTCTGTACAAAGGGAAAAACCCTAAATTGAATGGTTTGAGAACTTGATGAAATTCAACCTAATTTTAGAGATGGTTTTGCCAAGATATCTTATCTACAATAGGTTCCACACTTTATAAAAAAAAATCAGAGGCTATAAATTTTTGCATGCATGACCGAGTAATGGCCGTACGAATGGACGTATGGCACGAGGTTAATGTTTCACTTTACCCACCAACCACCCATACCTAACAAGGAGGCATAAAATTACAAACAATCTAATTAACTGAGAAAATAACTGATTGTATTCTTAAAAGACAAATAGTATGTATATATAGCCTACCCTTCTTGTAGAATTTAAATTGTGTCGTGTACTAAGCCCCCGTTAAAAAAATTGATTAAAATTGAAGTCTAAGTCAACAGTTAATTTCAACTACACATTTCATAAGATCCATAACTTTTTAACCACACATTTCATCAATTTTTTTATATCAAAATCTGCTAAAAATTTGATTTTAAAATTAAATATTGATCATCCAATATTGAATCCAAGTTGACTTAAAAATGTTTGTAAGTTCGGACAGTAATTTATCTTTGATGGAATGTAAATAATAAAACATAAATTTTGTAAAAAGAAGTAATACATTTTCTTATATATTTATAATTCGAATGTAATCTTTCTTTACTTTTTTCAATGTTTGTTTGATTGACATTTTTTTTTGATGAAAAATGTCTTTTTTTCCACCAAAATTTCTACTTTTGAAGTATTTGATTTATATTTTTTCTATTGAAAATATTTTTCAAAAGTTGGTTTAGGGGTATAAAATTTGATTTTAATCTCTGTCAAACAAGGGGTATAAAATTAAATATTGATCATCCAATATTGAATCCAAGTTGCCTTAAAAGTGTGTGTAAATTCGGACAGTAATTTATCTTTGATGAAATGTAAATAATAAAACGTAAATTTTGTAAAAAGAAGTAATACATTTTCTTATATATTTATTATTGCTTTGACAGGTAAGCGAATGTAATCTTTACTTTTTTCAATGTGTTTGATCGACTTTATTTTCTATGGAGAATGTCTTTTTTTTTCCATCAAAATTCCTACTTTTGGAGTATTTGATTGATATTTTTCAATTGAAAATATTTTTCAAAAGTTGGTCACGTGAAGGGGTAAAAAAATTTGATTTTAATCTCTACCAAACAGAGGGTATAAAATTAAATATTGATAATCCAATATTGAATCCAAGTTGCCTTAAAAGTGTTTGTAAATTCGGACAGTATTTATTTTATCTTTGATGGAATGTAAATAACAAAACGTAAATTTCGTAAAAAGAAGTAATACATTTTCTTATATATTTGTAATTGATTTGACTTTGATAGGTAAGTGAATGTATTTTATTTTTTTTATACTTTTTTCAATGTGTTTGATTGACTTTATTTTCTATGGAAAAAGTCTTTTTTCACTAAAGTTCACACTTTTGTAATATTTGATTGATATTTTTTTTATTGAAAATATTTTTCGAAAGTTGGCCACGTGAAGAATATATACGTTTTTGTTTAATTGCTATGTTTAAAAGTTAGAGATATAAGAAAAAATAGACAAAGTTTCTCCAAAGGCTAGAGATATAAGAGTTTGTCTAAATAATCGTACCATAAATTATTTGATCTAAAATCTTGAGTTTATTTCCACCGTTAAAAAAAATCACAAGCTATTAACTTTAGCATGCATGATTAATGAATGCCCCGTACGTACCCAAGTAAATATTGGACGAAGTTCATTCATATTTCTTTTTACTCAACAACCCCCTTACCTACCAAAAAGGCATGAAAATATAATTAACTGATTATATATAGCCCTTTATGTCACTCTAAAGAAGCCACAACGAAATCTACTTATTTCAAATTCAGATTTTCTTTTACTCAGTAACAATAATGGCTCCAGTACTCTCAACAATTTTATTCGACTCCAAGGATATAAAAAAATTTGTTGTAGATGAAGGTCATGGTGTAAAGGGTCTTTCTGATATAGGTCTTCAAACATTACCTAAGCAATATATTCAACCTCCTAAAGAACAGATCTCTACGAGCACTATACTAACTGAGGAGTCCATTCCTGTCGTCGACATGTCGGATTCGAATGAACAAATGGTAGCAGATATGATATGCAATGCTGCAGAGAAATGGGGTTTCTTCCAGATTGTCAATCATGGGATACCGTTGCATGTGTTGGAGAATGTGAAGAATGCAGCTCATAAGTTCTATGGATTACCAGCTGAGGAGAAGAAGAAGTTTTCGAAAGAGGAATCGCCTACAACCAATGTACGCTACGGGACAAGCTTTTCTCCTCAAGCGGAGAAGGCTCTGGAGTGGAAAGATTGGCTTAGCCTCTTCTATGTTTCTGATGAAGAGGCTGCTGCATTTTGGCCTTCCATTTGCAGGTTACAATATGGAATTTTAATTTCAAATACTTTTGGTCGTATATATGTTTATGTCATCATGAATGTTTACACGATAACAAAAGCAAAGTAAGCTTTATTCTCAACAAATATGAAGTCCTTACTAGCAGATAGAACTTTTTACATTCATTCACTCTTTAATTTAGGTTCGGCAACTTTGGTTTCCATCTCCCAAAGACATATTAATTAACCAACATTTATCTGCAGGGATGAGGCACTGGAATACAGGAAGAAGTCTGAACCTGTTATCAAGAAACTGTTGGAGATTTTAATGAAAAGATTGAACATAACCTGTATTGATGAAACCAAGGAATCTCTTCTAATGGGTTCGACAAGGATTAACCTCAACTACTATCCCAAATGTCCAAACCCTGATCTCACAATTGGTGTAGGGCGCCACTCAGATGTTTCAACACTGACCATTCTCCTACAAGATGAAATTGGTGGGCTTTATGTGAGAAAACTAGACACTGATTTTTGGGTCCATGTCCCGCCTATCGATGGATCTCTCGTGATCAACGTTGGTGATGCACTTCAAATTCTGAGCAATGGTCGATACAAGAGCATTGAGCACCGTGTGATGGCTAATGGGAACAATAACAGGGTTTCAGTGCCCATCTTTGTGAACCCTAAACCTAGCGATGTAATTGGTCCTCTGGCAGAAGTTCTGCAGAACGGGGAAAAACCAATATACAAACAGCTTCTATACTCGGAGTACGTCAGGCACTTTTTCAAGAAACCCCATGATGGCAAGGAAACAGTTGATTTTGCAAAAGTGCAGTAAATGTACCTCTTCTGCAACAGAACTATCCTTGATTTGTGTTTTCGTGTTTAATATGTTTCTCTTTTGAGGAATAAGACTGGTGGTGGTGGTGGTGGTGGTGGCGGGTGTGTGTTACTCTTATCTTGCATTATAATGATATTGATCATGACAGACATTCGTTGCATGTTGGTTAGGCTTAACCATTCAATGGTAAAAGCATATAGATTTTATTCCAAACACTCTCATTCAGAATGTCCTAATTGACATTCAACTGGATATTTTTCCTTCTTATGGCAGAATTGCAGAGGTACTTTCAAGGAGAAACTTGCCAGATGCTATAAGCTCAAGGTCCTTTTAAGAGTAATAAAAAGAGGAAATTTTCCAACAGATAACACTCACTCAATGAACCTCCTTATTTTAGCTTCGAGAGTGTATTCTAAAATATCAAAATCTCTGAGTTAAAGGGCTATCCACCAATTGTGATCGTCTATGGGTTCACTTGTTTGATCTCTATAATATTTTGCTATAACTATTTTTATTCTTAAATTATTTATTTTATAATAAATATTCTAGTTATTAAATTTAGAACATTGATGCTCATCCTATACTGTTCACGAGTGATCCGACTTATTAATTTATGGACTTTGCTACCTGTACGTAACGCGCATATGTCTGTTTATCTGAAATTTTGAGATTCAAATGAATGCAAAAATGCATGACACGTGTGGGTGCGTCCATGGTCCCATGCATGCATGCATGATAAAAATCTTGTCTACTGTTCATTGAATGTGCGCGTGTTTGTGTTTTGGGGTGGTGGTGGTGGGCTTTATCAAATTGTAATATTCACGACAGACATTCGTTGCATATTGGCATTACAATGAGGGCGTACCTGTGCTTCGCAATGTTTGAGGTGAATTTTAAAATTTGAACTCTTGAATCGTAGTAAGTAATTAATTTTTTTTCATTTATAAAAGTTTTATGAAACTACATTTGTTAACTTAAAATCAACAATAATAAAAAAAAAAAATTCAAAAAATATATATTACAATCAAATAACAATGCGATAATATTTTAAACGATCACTTAAATACAATTCGTTATGCAGTCTTAGAGACAAAATATTAATCAATTTTGAATTGTCGAGTAGTTTAACAATTTCTTTTTCAATAGATAACATGGTCAGTCCATTCAATCTTTGCTGCGATATAGTTGATCGGAGATAAATCTTGATTAATTTCAAGTTGGAGAAATTTTTTTTTCTGCTAATGCAGCTGTAATCGATATGGTATTTGACTTACTTGTTTGACTTTTAGCTGCTTTCCTAAATATTCAATTCCATTACATGTGTATAGAATATAGACTCCGCACTTATAATGAATTCAATTTCGCATTAGATAGGAAATAAATTTCACAAAAATAGTTGAATTTTATACACTTTCTCATTTTGCACAGGGCTACAATTTTTAGAGAAAAAAAAAATTGTTATTATAACAACAATAACGATAGCAGACGGTACAAAATGGAAAAAATGATAGCAGACGGTACTTTCTCATTCAATGTCATTAATATTTTCATAACGTAACGTAACAAAATGGAAAAAATTAAGCCCCGGTTTTGCCCCCCATTAAAAACCATTAATTTTCAACTTTTTTAAACATTGTCGGGCCCCACGTCTAAATGATAGCGGACGGTACAATTATGTGGGTTTGACTACTAAGTTGGTTAATGCAGAAAATGACATTTGTGCCCCTAGTTTTTCCACCTGGTTGAGTAAGGCAAGGGCAAGAATGGTATTGCATAAGTAAAATGGAGGGTATATATGTCAATGGGTTCCAACGGTTCACTAGATTTTATTGGATTCTCTAATATTTGAAATGATATGAACAGGAGGAGATACAGTTGTGTCCACAAAGTTGGGTTGAATAGTGAGCCAAAATGTGAAATAACGAGAATTAAGTAGGGAGGGCCAAACGGGGGCTTAATGACATCATATTTAATCATATATTGCACTCAATTATTTCATAGAAGGCATAAATTTACATTAATTAATAACAAATTATAGATCGAGAAAAGAAATTCAATCTCACACACAAATTAATAATCCGATCAACAGAATATTGAAAAATGTAATTGAATTAAGAGACAAAACTATTTAGTAATCAATTAATGACATGTTTGAGCTAATTTTTTTTTTTTTTTGTGTAGAATGCATTTTGTAATAGTAGATTGATGGATAATGTGTAGTTAAAAATGAAAGAATTTTTTTTAAGTTGCATGTAATATTATTTTATTGAAAAATGTATGGTTGAAAAAAAAAAAGAAAAATGTATTTTAAAAAAAATGGGGATCAAAGAAACCCTAAATATATAAAATCTATCAATCAATGCAATTAAAAAAATTAGGGTTAATAAACGATCAGATCAATAAATATGTGTGTAACGATGCATAAATATATACCAAGTGGTGTTACATAATGAAATGAGTATTCCTAATCTAGACACTAATTCTATAATTTACGATATTATTGTTGAAAAAACATCATTGTTTAGAGAAATCGAACAAGGGTGAATGAATATAGCTTTCATTCTTCTAGAACAAGGGTGGCTTCTTCTTCTACATAATTCTATAATATCGATGGAGAGAGCTTTCATTCTTCTAGATAATTCCTTTCATCATGATGGTGGAGATAAATTATCCACCAACCATCTCTGGCGACTTTCTTTCATGGTCGCTCAGCTTTGTGTCGCTCCACTAGATCATAGCAGTATTCACCGTCCGAGGGCGAAGCAGCTGAGACGAAATTTGCAGAGGAACATTATTTCAACGAGAAGCAATCTGATCTCAATTTCATAAACAAGTTTCCTTCTTAACTCTGTCAATTGGTCAATCACATTATGAAGCTGCTGCTATGGGAAGAGCAGGCATCTTCTATATTGTTAAATGGGGTTGGAACAAAGTATGCCTGCACTAGGCTTTCATTGGGTCTGCCCCTGCCTGCATCATAAGCAACTTATAAGTTTTATCAAACTTCTAGAAATTCAAATGATTATCTGCACCCCACCCCAAATAGACAAAAAATAATAAAAAAGTAGGGGTTTAGTAGAAAGTTTTTGCATATTCCTCACATATGTTCTTGCATTGATCATATGCTTCTTCAAGAAACATAGGATGGAAATCTGGTTTCCTACAAACATCATGTGTAGCCAAACGGTAACTCAGGACGAAAGACTCATTCTCTCTCTTAGGAACAGCTTTAGCCACTTCTCAAGAATTTTCCAACACCTGATCTGATACAAGGCTTACATGCATATGGAAATGCTGCACACATTTTTGCAGCCTTTCACCCTCTCAGTCTTGGCAAGTTATTATATAATGGAGCATAGGCTGATTATAGTTCCTGCACACTCATATTGGATAGTCACATCATTGTATTAAGTAGTCCTAATTTCGTATTAAAGGAATTTGTGGGCGGGGTCGGTTTTCTTAGAGACAAGACAAAGAGATGTGAGAAAACTAGTAATATCTTTCTTTTTATATTGAAAAATCTATAGAATCAAGTGGGCATAATTCTCACATTGAGAGTGAAGCATGATAAATCTGCGGGCAACACCCATATGTCTTTTTGCTTTTCATTGAGTTTATTATTGCTCTTTGAATTGGGATTAGGGTTTGATCCCTAACTTCGCTAAGACAACTGGCCAACCCGGCCCCTAGAGAAGTAATGAATAGTGAATCATCATGTCTTAAACTTTAAACAGTTAAAGACGAGATAACTTTATTGAAGTCTAAATTCGTTTTCTTTAAAAAAAAGCTTAACATGTGGAACATTAGTGAATCACAACAATTATTTGTTTGCTTAAATAGTGAACCAATCATGACAAAAACTATTTGCTTGCTTGATATCATGTTAAACATTAAACGACAATGTCATCGAATTGTGTTATACGTGAGCGAATTGGCCATATAAAAAGAAAACGTGTTCGAATGGCAAAAGAGTGCACTACTTATCTTAGTGAGTATACTTATTTAAGAGCATTTCAAACTAGAAATAACGTCGAAAAATAAAAATAATTTGACTTAACTTATCAATTGCACTTCAATTGGAAATCAAAAAAGTTATATATGGTGATAATAATTAGATTAAACATGGGATTATTAATGTCGTTGATGTCCTTTCTTGTATATGAGGTTTCCTTAATTATAATACTTTTAAACCTTCTCGTGTACAAAAATCTTACACAATCAAGAAGCATCTATTCATCGTCATAAACAACTACAGTTAATTAAATAATTGCATAAAAGTAGAATAAATATTAGATATAACTTGTTGTAAAAGGAAAGTAAATTAGAGTTTAATGTGAATGACGATTGTATCCTTACAGCCCTAAAAATTACTACCATTGTGTCCCCGATTCTTACCTATAAATATAGGACTTTGGTTCTTAATAAAATACACACAATTTTATTGACTTTTCTGATTCTCTTCTCT
>CAIGRN010121325.1:0-12034 GCA_903798345.1 Fraxinus anomala | reverse complement strand
AATGAATAGTAAATAGTGGGTTCCCAATTTTAATATAGTAGGGATATAAGATACAGTAGCGAAGATTGAATTATGATTTTTCCTCATTAAAATGTCGAGATATTAATTTATAGTAGACTTATACTTAACTCTATAAAGTCATAACTTAGCCCTTGTTTGTTTTGCTAAAAATCTTATTTTTAGTAGATTTTAATAAAAGTTAATTAAATGTGAGGTTGAAAAGTTGATAAAAGTTCTGAAATTTATGATATATGTGATTAAAATTAATTGTTTAATTAATTGTTGACTTTGACTTAAACTTTTATCAACTATTTTAGGAATCAAACAAGGGCTCGGTTTAATGGCAACAAAGTCACAATTTCATACTCCAATTTTTTAGAGCTTTCAACCAAGTTCGAGCGAACTAGTGATTCGAGAAAGGAAATAACATACTTGTAAACTATGGTGGATTTCAAATCAATATTGGAAATATGATAAAATATTGAAAAAAACTTTTAAAGATAATTTTATATATTCTAACGTGTCCAATAATAACTTAAAAATATGAACAATTTATATTATATTCAATTTTCAGACAAAAATAATTATTTAGCCCAAATTTGAATTTAAAAAAATTATTTCTTATCTTATTTCCATGAAAAATAATTAATTATTCCTGAAATCCTATCTGTACCATTTCCAGCAAAACCCTAGAGCCCTAAAAAAAAATTAAAACTAGGAACTATTGAGTTTTGCTATTGAACTCTGTCGCTCCGATCAAATCTTTGGATGAGTCGGGTCGGGTACGCAACTTGACTTTCGGTTTTTAAAGACCATTTACCACCCGCCACCATCTTTATTTTTTCCCACATTGATTCTTCAGTTTTGTCTAAATTCGGAGAATGTCATATCAAAATTCCCCATTTTTATCTATTAATGCTGACTCAGTCTCAATAACTCGAATATTAGTATATTACACCACTTACTAAGTACACTGTCACCTGTTAAATTCCAACTTGCATATGGCTGACTCATTTTGCACTGTATCTTTATGTTGATATTCCTGTTTAATTTTTCTTCATCTTGTGCCCTCCAGCTTTCTTCTGTTTTTTTGACACTAGTACAATTTTGATGTATTATTGTTCAATATATTTAGATGCACAAAATTATGGATAAGATGCATGTAACGGAAACAATCAGCAAATGTGTCCCGGCGAAAACTATTATGGAGGACGAGTTACGCGGAAAATTTATCGCATAGATATATTGATTAAGCCATGATCTTCCTATACCATAAAGAAAATTGATCACTTAATTAGATAAATTTGGTCGAGCAATCAATTAATCCAGGTCATGTTGGAGAAATAAAGAGATCTTGTATGTGAAATCTTTTTTCCTTGGATGGAGTAATGGTTACTAATTTCCCTGTATCTATATATTTCTTGAAGTTTTTACCATGTCTGATGTACATTCTTAAATTTTTTGAACTGGTTCATCTATGTGTTAGAGAAAGTGAGAAACTATAGTTTTTTTTATTTATTATTATACGTTTCTTTAAACACGATTCATTTTCTGATTAGAGACCTTATATGTGAAATTTTAAAAAATATGCAGCGGTGAGATTTAAATTGTTTTCTAACATCAACTTGCTGAGACTCGTCTAACCTCGTTCAGTAAGGAACAAAAAAAGCATCATGGAGGGTAATCTTTCGATCTGAGTTAGGCACCATCATCTCCTTATCAATGGTTTCAGTGTCCTTTTCACATGCATTTACAGTTATGTATATACATCTGAGTGTTGTAAACTTCTTCAATGCATGCACATGTTTCAAATCACATATGCATATTATAACTCTATTTTGCGCAACTAATATATACAATTATAAAAACTTAATTTCGGTATAAATTTATACTTTTTCTTCTTAGCATCATCTTCAAGCAAACATATTTAAGTCAAATTGAGGCTTCACCACTACTGCTGTCCTGCTTTAATCTATGTATACCTCATTAGGCCACTGGGAGTATTCTATATTTTCTGGAGGTGGATTGTGTGGTTTCTTTGTGGATTTTAACCAAACTAAGCTGAAATGGACATCTTGTTAATTGGCTCTGCCACACTTAACCGTTCTCTTATAAATTGCTACTTCTGCTGTTCATACATATACTACTATCTGTAGAACTTTTGATTCTCTAATTTTCTCTTAAGACATGAATCGAAGTTGCTTGAAATTTTTGTCCGTACTTTTGTTTTGTTTCTTGCTTTTGGTTCCGTTTAGTTGTGGCCAACTGGATTATAAATTTTATGACAATACTTGTCCCAACTTGCTTAAGATGGTCAGATATGGTGTCTGGTCTGCTATAGCTAATGAAACTAGAATGGCTGCCTCTATTCTACGCCTACATTTCCATGATTGTTTTGCTAATGTAATCACACATTACATAGTATACTTCCACATTCATGATTTTAAAAAGCGTTTTCAAGGCGTCGTGTTACAATTCCGTGACTATTCTTGAATGATTTTCATTTAATAAATTTCCCTGCCTCTGATTATATAGGGCTGTGAAGGATCTGTCTTGCTTGATGATACCAGCACATTCACAGGGGAGAAGAACGCGACCCCTAATAAGAATTCGGTAAGAGGATTTGAGGTTATTGACGCGATAAAGGAAAATGTTGAGAAAGCTTGCCCATCCACAGTCTCTTGTGCCGATATATTGACTCTTGCTGCCAGGGAATCTGTTTATCTGGTAAAAAAATAATCATCATTGTTTTGTGTGTTAAAAAACTTGAATTTTCATTACCATAACATGTTCTAATGTTGCCTATCCTGTCCGTGACCAAATTTGCTAGACTGGGGGTCCTTATTGGCTGGTGCCACTGGGTCGTCGAGATGGCCTAACAGCAAATGAGACTGCTGCTAACGAGCTCCCATCACCTTTCGAGCCCTTGGAAAATATCACAGCAAAATTTGTATCCAAGGGTCTCGATTTGAAAGATGTAGTCGTGCTTTCAGGTACAAATCCATATACATAGACTTGACTCTAGAAAAACACTGGACAAGGCTTTATTGAATCAAGTCCAGTTGAGAATAAAATTTACAAAAGCAAACTCTGCTGATACATTGAAAAACTTCGTCTCTAAGTAACCTTGTTGATCCATGCAGGTGCACATACTATTGGCTTTGCTCAATGTTTCACATTTAAACAGAGGCTTTTCGACTTTGACGGGGCTGGTAATCCTGATCCAACACTTGATGCATCATTACTCAGCAATCTACGTACTGTCTGTCCGAATCAAAACAATTCTGATACGAATTTGGCTTCCTTGGATTCTACTACGACAAACAAGTTCGACAACAACTATTTCAAGAATCTTGTAAACAATTCCGGTCTCCTACAGTCGGACCAAGCCCTCATGGGTGACAATATCACTGCTTCATTTGTCATGAACTATAGCAAATTCCCTTTCCTTTTCTCCAGAGATTTTGGTATCTCTATGGTCAAGATGGGAAATATTGGTGTTCTTACAAAACAAGATGGAGAGATAAGGAAAAACTGTAGAATGGTAAATTAGAAACTTTCCTATCTAAACGAAATGTAATGAACTAATTATTACTTCTTGAGAAGGCTATAGTATGGATTTCAAGTTTGTAATATCAGATTGTGTATTTTACTTTGCTGTTCTGTTTATGTACATGTACCTCTTATTTTTCCATGATTAAAACAAGGGTTTTATGATTATCTGAGTATGATCTTCAATTACAATGGTCGTCGATACAAAATCTCCTTTTCGATCAGAATATACAAAGTAAAAATATAATCACTAGTACATGGGTGCCAATAGATATATTCCTGATATAGGCGCTAAGTGCATGAGCAGCTGATTTTTCAAAAGCTTCCGACTCCAGCTGTGTTGCTTCACGAGTGAGTTGCAGTGTCAAAATACTTTGCCTCGTAAGCAGACTTGTTTGAGTTTCGATCTTTTTTTCATCTATTTCCGTTTCTTCCTGTGATCTCTCTAGATCTTCATTTTCGTGGTCAAGAATTGTTTTAAACATCAGTTCTTCCTCCTTTGTAGACTTGATGCAAATATCTGTAGTTCCTAATTGAGCTTGAAGCTCTGAAATGACAGCATTAGCTTTAATAACTCGTGATTTTACACTAGATAAGTCGGCTGGCATTTTTTGAGTTCATCGATTAATGGCTGGGAAGCTAACCATGACCGTATAGCATCATCTTTAGCCTGTTTGAGATCTTCCTTCAGCTTTTCTAGTTCTTCATTCTTGCTCGTCCTGGCATTGCTGCTATCCATCATATTGTCGCAAACCATTAATGAACGCATGTTTGATGATATAATTCAAAATGTCTTACAAGATTGTCCTGCAGCCAATGTTAGTAAACAAAGTTTCGGATAAAAATTTTAGCAGATTTTGATAAAAGATTGATGAAATGTATGGTTGAAAAGTTGATAAAAGTTGTTGATCTCATGAAATATGTGATTAAGATTAATTATTGACTTTAACCTCAATTTTTAGAAATTTTTAAAACTATTTCAACAAACACTAAGAAAGAGAACAAAAACAAGTTAAAATCTTGTATATGACATTGTCCAATTTTATACTGCCAAACATGGCTTATCGTCCACTTCCTTGGGCAGTCAAGTCAAAGTTATTATTCCATTTTCTTCGAATTCTTCCTATTGTATTTGACGAAAAATCAAGTAAGAATAGTTGGAAATTTTGAATTATAATCCAATGAAGGAAAAGTCAGTTACACCAAAATTCTCCTACTTTTTATTTGAAGAAAGAAATGACAGCATCATACTATGATCCACCCATATGAGCCTCATGGGTTTATTTAATTATACATAACACATTTATTTATATATTGAACATCGAAATCTAGGGCAAAAATAATCTTTTAGATGAAAAAATGTAAATGCCTAGTGTCAATCTTCTAGTTGACTTGCCGGAACTTTCTTTCATCTGACAGTAACTTTGCAAATCGAGTAAGAGCTTCTTCATTAGTACCCTCTCCTTGAACTGGCTCGGGCCTTCCCGTTTCTAAATTCACCCTTGAAATCGGCTTCTTCAACAAACTATCTCCAATTTGAATAAGTGTTTGCATATTCTTTGTGGTAGCAATATCAAGAGATGATGCATCCCCAGACAATGTATCCTCCTGTCCATTCAACACCAAAATATTACACCACGTGGAACACTAGATGACATGTTCGGTAGGAAAAAAATTGAATAATATTGTCATGTTGAATACTGCATACCAAGGCTAAGATTGGGTACCTGAATTCGAAGATAATTTTTTTCATTGCGAAGGGATTGGAAAAGGGTTGAAACATGAATATCGACCATATCGGAGCTTGCATCACCATAGATGTCCAACAGTGGTGTTGCACCATTATTGTACACCCAACCAAGCAAGCCCCATTCGGTGGCGTCCTTTACGTTGAACTTCTCTTCTAGACTGGCCATACCGGTGCCTAATGACAGAACCAGCATCCTGCTTGTGTTCATTGGTTCCATGTCCACCAGTTCAAAATTCCCCAACAAAATTTCTTTGGAAATGTGGGTTATGGCCATCAGAGTCTGTAATTCACATATCCATCAACATAATTCAAATTAGCTAAATCAGATTTTCAAGAATTATCCAACAAAATCACAAGTATTGGTTCAATAAGCCACTACTAACTGGATTATTTGCAGTAACCCCTCCATCAACAAGATCATGAGTTTTTATTTTTCCTTGTGCGTCGGTAGTTTCAAAATAGTGTGGAGGGAAAAAAGTTGGAGCTGCAGACGTGCCTAGACAGACATCTGATAGCTGAGCATTCTTGGAAACATCTGCTTTGGCCTGTACAAGATTTGATCAAATTACTATTAACAATTTGTTCGTTAAAATATCCAAATATAGATATGTCAGAGGTAAAAATATAATTACTTCTTTTGAAGTGAAAATAATTGGTTGAAGGCGCTTGATATCAAAAGCTGGGATCACCACATTTGTTAAAGTCTCGTTCAGAGTGAGATTGCCTACTAATTCTTGGATCAATGACTTGAGGTACTTCCCGTCATATTTTGGACCACCTAATACATTTGTAATGGTCGAGAAGAAGTTGTTCCGGCTTAAGATCAAACATACAAAAACACGATCAGCGCTTAATCAATAATAACCGAGCAAATTAAGCAACTCTCAACAAAATTAATTTACCTGCTCTCAGGGAAGATCTTAGGGCCATGCTCCAAGTAGAAGCTGGTAATGTTTTTCGCAGCATATAAGGGACGATTACCTTCACCAGGAGCTGTGAGCATAGTACTAATTAAACCCCCCGTGCTTGTTCCTGCTACTACATCAAAATAATCTGCAATTCTTGCATTAGGTCCATCTAATTCCTGGAAAATCACAGTGGTATGTATTGTGAGGAGGAAGGGAATAATATTTCAGTTCGTGTGTGCAATACTGTGTACCAAACGTCCACTAGAAAATACCTGTAGTTTGGCTTCAAGGAAGGCAAGAAAAGTGCCAGGAATAATTCCTCTAATGCCACCTCCATCAAGACTCAAAACTGTTACCATTCTTCCTTTTGTTTGAGCATTAGCCACTGGAAATTGCAAATTCTGAAGAATTGTTACCAAAGTAACTGCAAAAAGAAAAACCCTCTTCTCCATTTTTTTTTTAACTACCAGAAGTAAATTAGCACGAAAGTTTTAACTACAGAATAAAGATTTTTTAAGGAAGAAAGGCGATGTCCTAAGATTCTTCAATGCTCTTCTATAAATATAGCGAAATAGGTGGCTATTGAATTATTGATTTGTCAAATTTCTGATATTTTTGTTTGAACTTTCCACGTACTGGGATGACTTCAGGTGTGAATACATGCTTTCGCTCTCTCTTAAAATTCTCAAATGTTACCCCCACAAAAACGTATAATTGGGAACTTAACAAATTTCACCTTACTTTAAAAATGTGAAGTTTAGTTTAAATCATTATTTTTATAACATAATTTAACCCATGTATCTAAAAAATTTAATTCAAAATTAACATTTAAATTTAACCACAAATTTCATAGAACCAATAATTTTTATAAAAATTTCAACTAAACATTTTATCAACATTTATCAAAATTTACTAATGATAAGTCTGGCATGATTTTAGCTTTTGCTTTTACATTTTGTAGAAAAGCTTCTAAAGAAAATTAACTTAATTATTGTTTGAAAACTAATTTTCTTCAGAAAGAAATTTTAGAAGAAGTCACGTTATGCCAATGTTATCTAAAAATCCTTTTAATTAGGAGAAACACTTTATAAAATTAATCAAACTAGTCTAAAAATAACTTTTAAATATTAAAAACTCATTTTGATTTCTCAAAAATCACAGTAAACGACTCTTTTTTTTATTTAGCAAAAGCATACACGGTTTAATAATGGGTATATATATATATATATATATTTTTTTTGGATGACTAACCATAAAAATAAACGGTTTAATAATGGATATTGGGAGCAGTAGTATTAGTAATGGTTGACGATTACCGGTCAGTCGAAATATAAGACAAATAGTTGCCGTATCTGGTGGACCAAAGTGCAAAGCGCGTTCGGTCCACTGCATAATGTCTAGAATTGGAAAATTGTCGGTAGAAAATGAAAATCGAAGACTTCAACTTCGAAAATTGTCTCGGATTTTTCTGTTTCATCGTATTTTACATTTTCATTTAAAAACTTTTCTTTCACACATAATTGTCGAGAATATAAGCCAGATTGATAATGACAAAACCTTAATTAATTAGTTCGTATGAAACTCGAGCTTATATTATATGCATACTAAGATATAAATTTGATCAGAATTATGCTACAAGTACATAGAGAACACCATAATGGTGTCTATAATGGACACGTCTCGACCCAAGAATAATCCATTTGACCCCGACAACAAGCCGTGAGATTTGAATAGTAAATGTCAAATGATTCATGCATGACTCCAACATTTTTAATAGTGTTACATCTTTGCCTATGTGGCAAGTCACGCCACTGTTAGTTAGGCCAAATGCCACGTAAACATCCTTAAGACAGACAAAAAGAACCATGTCGCCTGCCCCCGGGGCACATCCCATCTGACAAAGAATGAGGTTCTTCAATGCTGGCAGATCAGAGGTTGCGGGTTCGATTTATGGGGGCTCTTGGAAGGCAGACTCTCTCTTGGAAGGCGGAATTTATCATGGAAGGCAGGAGTTCTCCTGGAAGGCAATGTGCAACATGTGTTTGACTCGCTCGACACTTTGACAGTTCAGTTGGGGGAGCTCTTGGACCCTGACCAGTTTAGGGCACATCCCGCGATTTACCTGATCTGTGTGATGAAGGGCCGATCGCAGACCCCAGGATTAGTCGTCGAAGGTGGATACCTGAATAAAAAAAAAAAAATAATAATAAATAAATAAAAAAGGCATGTCGCCTTTGCTAATTTTTGTTTTCAAGGTGGTGAAGACTCATCACATCACCCCGTCAATAAACTCTTCCAAGACGAAGAAGGCACATCCCCTCGTTTCATCACCATTATCTTCCTAGACTTTGAGAGCATCATCAATGCTTGGTTAATGGCAACTTTCGAGGCAACATTTATTGTGCGGACTTGTCACATCTTCTATCCAAAGTGATTTGCAGGGACCTAACTTCTAACCGTATTATATGAGCCTATGGACAACTGAGGCAACTAGGCCCAAACCCTTTTGCCTGAGAATTAGGGGCGGATCTAATGCTGACTAAAATATTTTTTAGGTCAGGGTAGAATGTCAAAAAAAATAAAAAAAAATCAACGTAGAAAACAGAAATGGACTAGGAGGGGACTGGTCTAAAGCCCAACCCAGTCCCGACCCAATCCGCCACTACTTAGGACAAATGTAGCTTATGTTTGGTGGGGATTAAAATCAAAGTTTTAGTAAATTTTGATAAAAATTGATGAAATATGTGATTGAAAATTTGTAAAATATGTAGTTGAAATAAATTATTGACTTCCACTTAAATTAAAATCTAAATTTTAATTGATATCAAAGAGGGACATAATATGATACATTGAGCCACGTGCAATGTGATTAACGTGACATCTCTATAAGAATGACAGAGTAGGACAATATGTTGGAGGTCACAAGCCTATGATAGTTAAGAAGTAATATTTTACTGTTCGTTTTATTGACTTGATTATCGAAGCACGTAAGAATTTGTTGACCAACTAAATCTCATCAAAATATAGAAATTCAAAGAACAGTAAAGTAATATCATAAAAGTCAAAAGAGTTTTGCTACATGTACATTAAGTTTAACATCATATTTGTTGGCAGTTTTTATATATTGATTTAACACTCTTTTCAATCAATGATCAAATTTCTTACATGCAGGGGGGATGTCGTCCAAAATTTCAAGAGGAATGTACAAATAGATTAATCGAAGCCAAAAGGACTTCCACTTCAATAAAATCGCAATGGTTAAACTATCCATGATTACCATTACCAATTGATATTTTACCATTAACAGAAGAATTGATAAATGTGGTGCGAATAATATTCACTGAAATTACTATAATCACGCATAAAAATTAAATCATTTTTAGAAAGTGTTTATAATCTATTTTGCTTATAAATAGATAAAAATGAAATGTAGATATGTAAGTAGTGCTTGTAAATTTCACAAAATGGTCAGATAAAATATAATTTTAATGTTTATAAATATGAGCCAAAAATAGGCTAAATTAGTGCAAGATTGGCAAAGCTTAAAAACTTTAAGGTGCTTACTTATTTTGGTAAAATGTATATTTAATCAATTTAAAATATTTAAACCTTTTCAAATATGCACCTAGATAGAAATAATTTAATTTCAATATAGTAACCCAGAATCCAGTGATTTGGTCAAATTTTTGACTTTTAACTAATGTTACGTTTTTTAATCTTGTGTCTTCTACATTTGATATGTTGCATATCTTGTCACATCACTGGTAGAATTGCTTACACGTATCCTTATAAAATTATCATACGTTGGTTTTTCTTCTAAATTAGAATCAATCATAACCTCGTAATAAAAGTGATTTGGATGGTTCAGTTTCGATTTACAGGGAGAAAAAAAAGCGTGACAGTTCGACGAAATAGTTTCAATAAACCCAAACAGGCTTTGCACTAGGCCTAGGGCAAAGCCCAAGCATAAATGTGTTATCGACCCGTTTGACATGAGTGCACTCAGGTGGGGTAACGTGAAATCACCGTGCATTTCCTCTCCCACTCCGCCGGAGTCTATTGGCCCCCAACTTCTGAACTCGAAACAGCTGCTCTTCAAAAAACCAAAAAAATTCCAAAGCCTAATCCTGTGTCATTCGATGGCCGATCCTAGGGGTGTGACTTTATCTCAACCTGACTGCGATGGAAATGGTGAGATTGAATCTGTTGCACGGAATTATGCGGAGATTATTGTTATTCGTCACGGTGAAACTGAATGGAACGCTGATCGTAGAATCCAGGTTTTTTTTACTTTCGTACCTCTCATTATTTATAATTTTCGAATCATATAAAGAGGAATTGTTCGAGCTGCAGTGAGAGGCAAAACTATGCAACACGAATCAACGAAAGAAAAAGAAAAGAAGACCATGGCAGTTTCAGTTTGTGTGATTTTATTTATTGAATAATTGGATCATAGAAATTATCTTTTGCTCTAATTTCATTTAAGAAAGATTTGAGGGATTAATGTATGTCAATTGTAGCGCAATACGATTTTGGGCTAGATGTGTTTAATTTTCCATTAAAATACGCATTGATGCTTTTATCCAGCGTTTATTCTTTGATATTTTTGAAGAATTAGTAACATAATGTTATTCCTATGAAAATGAAGAAACATTTGTTAGAAGAGTAGGTTTCAGCTCGAAGTGACAGGATTACTTTTCCCATTATCATATATTACAGTGACTTATAGTTATTATTTGTTCTTTTCAGGGACACCTAGATGTGGACTTAAATGATGTTGGGAGGCAGCAAGCCACTGTAGTAAGTCATGGCTTGTGTTATATCCATTNCTCCCTAATTTAGGTAAGGATGAATTTCTCAATCCTGGACAGCTGCACATGAGCAGATCCTTTTTTGTTTGGTTGTTTACATTGGACCCCTTTTTGATCAAATTTTTTGGGTTGCAAAGATTATTCATTTTGGACTTGTCTTGTGGAGTTGAATTTGCTTTCTACAATTGTGTTAAGAGATGACTTCTGACGTGAATTATCCGAGTATTTGATTTGTGGTTATGTCTGGTGGAACACCTGTTGAGTGTAAAAGCATGAGGTAGAGGCATAGTCAAGAAACAAATGAAGGGTACTTGAGGTATGAATTGAGGGGATTATTGAGGGGATTAAATTCACATTGATTTTCTAGCCAACTAGTGTTACATATGCAAGTAATTTATATCACTTTATGAACTGAAAGGTGTATGATTGAGCATTTCGCTTTGTCATGTAGCTATATTTCTTTAAGACAAACAGTTTTTGACTTTTGAAACTTATTATCATCTCCAGTTTGCCCTTCTTGTTTCCTGAACTGTGTAATTATCCCGGACTTCCATGACTAGAATAATAGACTGGCAATACAAGGATTCTTTGCAAAACTAGCAACTTATTTGGCAAATTTTAACCCTTAGGTTCATGTCAAAATCTTCTAATTCAAGTTGGTTGATCCATTTTGTATTTATATTTTTGCTTTCATTTCTTTAATGTCTATTAGCTTGCATATTTTTTTGATTGTTGTGTGATTGTACAGTTATTAAGGATTCCTTTTTCCTTTTTTCTCCCCTCATAAGCATCAATAGAGACTTTAGGATTTCATAAAATGTGAAAAAATAATTCTTGTTATCATAGTTTTTTTATGTGAAATAGTTAGGATTATTCCTTTTGTTATATGGGTATTTAGGATTTATATATATAGTCTTATATTTTGACATAAACTAATTGAAGTAATATATCACCAACGTAAGGTCTATTATTTTTTACATACTAAACTAATCACAAAAGCAAGAATGAGGATG
>CAIGRN010121319.1:0-13484 GCA_903798345.1 Fraxinus anomala | reverse complement strand
CACTAAATACTTTAACTGAAGGCCCTTGACTAGACTCGTCACCTTCAACAACTTCAAAAGCATGCATATCAAGATCAGCATCCCCGTACATATTTTCAATGGGTCTCTCTCTAGCTGTTGAATACAATGGAACCGCAAACTGTGGTAAAGCGGAATTATCCATACCCCCCAAACTCGACAGAGTAGTATTCTTTCAAAATAGACCCAGAGCCAACTTACAATAGTATTGTACCAAACTGTATATCCACCACAGTACCAAACATGTGTTGGTGTCTCTTCACTGATTCTGCCCAACCTTGCAAGATGTATAAATGAGACTTTCTCCGCATCTCTAATACAACACAAACACCCTTTCGAAGATTCAAGGCTCCACATGCTCTAGAGAACGTGTACCCTCTCGAATCCAGGGTACTCAGCGAGATGATGTTCTTCTTCAAGTCTGATACATGTTGAACTTGGCCAAGTGTTCTGATTCTTCCATCCACAAACTTCAATCCGACTCTCCTAATACCAACTATCCGAAAAGATTCATTGTTTCCCATGACAACGACACCTTGCGTCATCATTTCATATGATTCAAACACATCCACGATTTGTAGCTAAATTATCCTTACCTTGAAACTTCTCACAATACCTCTTGATGTGTCATTTCTTCTTATAGTGAAAGTAGATCCTATTGCTGAAATCCACCATTGACTTGCCCCTTCACCGATCACTACAAACCACAAGAGCTTGATTATCTCTGGAAACAGCTCTAACCAGATGATCCATCTTCTCCTTTGAGAACAAGACAGCATACACGTCGATGAGTGTGTCACGACTGTATAAAATATGTCCTTGAACGACGAAAACGAACCAGGCAGTGAGCATAAAAGGATTAAGGCCAAGTCTTCTTCATCATATTTTACCTCTAACATTTTCATATCAACAACGATCTCCTTAAACACGGTTAGATGATCTTCCAATGGTTTGCCTTCTACCATGCAATAGGAATAAAGCATCTGCTTCAGATGTAATTTACTGGTCAGACTTTTGGTCATGCACAATTGCTCCAATTTCAACCACAATGCAGCTATTGTCTTCTCCTTCAAGACGTCCTGAAAAATGTTGTTAGATAGATGAAGATAAATCTGTAAAAGTGCCTTTCGATCCTTCNATGCATAATTATTCCAGTTTCAACCACAATGCAGCTGTTGTCTTCTCTTTCAAGACTTCTTGAAGAATATTGTTAGATATATGAAGATGAATCTCCGAAAGTGCCTTGCGATCCTTCCTTTGCTTTTCCTCTGTTGTCCAAATTGTGGGCATCCTATTAAATTCCAACAATGCATCATCTGAATCCAACTGTGCCAATATAGCTCTCATCTTCACTTGCTACAACTAAAATCTTGTATTGCGATCCAACAGCGGAATATCATATTTCATGGTAGCCATCAATAACAAAAAACCTCAAACAATCAAATCCTTACTATGCAGAACTATTGAACCTTGGCTCTGATATCACTTGTTAGTGATTCGAGGAGGTGATATGGTATGATATGAAGTATAGATCGCACATGCAGAACTGTTGAACCTGGGCTCTGATACCACTTGTGAGGGATTCAATGAGGTGATAGGACATAATATGAAGTATAGATCGCACAAACTAATAAACAAGAACAACATTTAAAAGAAAAGAAATAAGAAGATGAAACTGGCAGAGGAACCGAATATTTTATTAATGACGACCAATGGAAAGAAAATACAACTTTCAGTAATTTTTACTTCATAAAACTGAATGAAGAGTCTACTATTTATAAGAGACATGTCCAAACCCTAATTTTAACCTAAAATATGGAAACTAGGTTAAAAATCGTGTAAAATCGAAAAATAAGGAAAAATATCTGCGGCCCGTCACTCGAGCTGCCTGTTGATTGAGCAACAGCTCGGCGATAGGTGGGCGACGAACTCCATGTTCCAATTTTGCTCCTATAGCTCGAGCAATAAGCGAGCATCCGTCCAATGCCGTCAATTCGCATTTTTTCTTCTTTTACCATATTTTGACATCTTCAAGTCCAATACTCCACAACGCGAAATCCTAAACCCAATTTGGATTGGATTTGAGTCACGAAACCCAACACGAAGATTATGGGAGAGGTGTTGCCACAGAAAGGAATTTTGGAGAAGAAACTTTACTGGGGTGGGAATGCAGTTTTCGAGACGAGCTAGTTGTGGAAAATGGGCTGAAAATGCCAAGAATAAGGCAATCGTGAATTGTCATGGCGAAATCATTGGCATCATGAGATTGTTTAGTTTCGAAGTCACACGAAATATGAATGATGAGCAGGTTGAAATGTAGAAGAGTATAAGGGTATTTCTTTGGATAAGGAAGTAAAGAACAATACTGACTATACTATTTGTCGAGTAATTCAGGATATGTCCAAGGAGGAAAAACAAAGGGGAATTTTTACAAAAGGCTTAATCAAATCCTTCAAAATAAAAAAATTGACGACTAACTTACTCCAAATAATTCTTTGAGGCCTCTTTTGTGTTAAAATGTCTAAAGTATCCTTTTCTATATTGTTGATATGTCTCAAATGTCCTTTACATAAAATGACTATAATATCCTTTCTATAACATTTTCAGGAAAAAGTGAATAACGAAAAACGACTCTAGTCGTTAAAAACGACTGCAATTGTTTTATGCGTAAAACGACTGCAATTGTATAAAAAGACTAGAGTCGTTTTCATTTCATAAAATCCTCTAGTTGTGATTTGCATATTCGCGGCCAACTCATGATAAACAGAAAATCCATTTAGATCACAATTAGAAACTTTTTTTTTAAAAGGAAAAATAAATTCAATCGTTTTAAATGACTACAGTCATATTTCATTTTCGAGTACAAATAATATCTCGCCTTTTCCTATACGTAATAGTTTAAATTATTCAAAATTAATTGTAAGTCATGTACTTAAAATCGAATATAGTATACTTAAACAATGTACAGTGGAGCACGATGAACTGCATATAACAAACTTCATCTTTCAATACGTTTTAAAACAAAATAGATTGAAATCAAATATGGTCTAAAAGCTTACATGTTTAATTACACTATCATCTTTCATTATACATGAACTTACCGAAACCAACTGAAAGCCGTATGCTTAAAAACCGATATGATATACTTGAAATCAACCATATACTAAAATGTTAGAAAATTGAAAGACATCTTGTCTTTCATTATAAATGATGGTTTAACTTATTCAAAATCAATTGTAAGTCATGTATTTAAAAATTGAATACGGTGTACTTGAATTGTGTACTGTGAAGCACGATGAATTATATAAAATGACATTCGTCTTTCTATACTTTTTTAAATGAAATAGGTTGAAATCCAACATAATCCGAAAATTTAGAAGTTTGATGGATATCTCATTCATTATATGTGATGATTTAATTTATCGATATCAAATTATAAGTCATATACATAAAAATTGAATGTAATATACTTGAACAGTGTGTAGTGGAGCATGATGATGAAGTTCACATTCCTATGCATTTTTAAACGAAATAGATTGAAATCAAACGCGGTCTAAAATGTTAAAAAATTGATTGGCACGTCTTTCATTATAAATGATGTTTTAACTTATCAAAATCAAATGTAAGATATATATTTGAATATTGTATAGTTGAGTATGATGAGTTGTATATAACAAAGTTCGTATTCCTATACATTTTAAACGAAATATGTAGAAATAGAACATATTTTAAAAGGTTATAAGTTCAATTGGCTCTTTCATTATACACAATGGTTTAATTTATCAAAATCAATTGAAAGTCATATACCTAAAAATCGAATGTGGTATACTCGAACAGTGCGTAGTGGATCACAATCCCATGTATATTACAATATATTCTCTACATTTTCAATTGAAAGCAAACCAAAAACATTTTACAATGTTATACATTATGATTTAACTTATCCAAATCAAATGTAAGTCATATACTTAGAAATCAATACACTACACTTGAACATTATTGGTAGAGCACGATGAATTGTATATAATGAAGTACGTCTTCCTATTCATTTTAAACTAAATAAGTCGAAACTAAAACAATCTATAATATTACAAGTTTGGTTCGCATCTTATCTTGTATTATATATTATTGTAATTCGCGTACTTTGAAACTAATTACGGTATACTTGAACATTGTTAGTAGAGCACGATGAATTGCATGGACAAAGTTCTTCTTCCTATATATTTTTGAACTAAATATGTTGAAATCAAACACTGTTTATAATTAAAAATCGAATACCGTATACTTGAACAATGTGGAGTGAAACACGATGAATTATATATAACGAAGTTCGTCTTCATATACATTTTTAAACAATATATTAAATGTTGAAGAAATAGATACCAAATATAATTACAAATTCATAAAAAGATTGCTACAAGTCTTACAAAACGACTACAAATTATTTTTTTTAACGACTGTAGTTCTTTAAAAAAAAAAACGACTACAGCCTTTTTAAACAACTGAAGTCGTTTTAGGAAAACGACTGGAGTCGTTTTAAAAGACTCCAATCGTTTTTTAAATATAACGACTTTAAGTCTTTAAACGGCTAGAGTCGTTTTCCTAAAATAATTACAGTATTTTTAAAATATCGCGGTCATTTTAAAAGATTGTAGTATTTCTAAAACAACTAGATTCAACAAACAATATTTTTGATAAAAATGGATATTATCTCCCTTGTAATGTGACCTAAACCAACCTGAAAAAACAAATCACCATTCGCAAAACACAAATTTCAAAATTTGAGTATCAACAAACAAAAAAAATAAAAAACTCATAATTCAACATACATTGTATTAAGTTTAAATCAAATTACTGTATACACTCATAACGCCAACAAACAACACAACTCCGTGGAGATTCAGTTTCATTCACTTATCAAAGAAAGAACAATTACAAGAAATGATTTAAAATATCTTACAGGCTATTATTTACAATTATCTTGTGACTATAAATATCAGTTCATTGAGTCTTGAATCACCAAGCAACTCTATACGACATGTATGTTGGCAAAAGAGAAGCCTGTGTAACCTTTATACGCGCAATATGTGATCCTTGTATAATAAAATCCGAGATGGGACATAATTCATTCCTGTATAGCAAAAAATAGACCTACATATATAACATCATATCAAAATAAATAAATAAATAACAAAGATATAATCTTTAACATCACCTCAGTCTAATATCTTAACTAATATCCATGTTCTTGTACCGTACTAAACAAATTAAAAAAAAAAAGTAGTAAGGTGAAACTAGATTTTTAGTGACATATTTGTTAATAGAAATTGAATTTTACTATGACGTTTTATTTTTTCTGGGCATCTTCACTGTCAGCTTTCACATTTCGATTTGTTTAACAATGCATTTAGCTAGATTATCTTTCAAATGGGCATTGAGGCACTCACACTTCATGTGATGAGGTTTCTTTTCTAATTCACAAATTCCATCGCTAGTATCATACAAAGAATTATTTACATGATGAATGCATGACTTCTAATGAAGTATTTCAGAATTTTTTATATTTTTTTTCAGATTCCCATTAAAAAGACATGAGCATTAGCCAATCAAGTTTAAATCAGTGGTCAAGAAGACAACATGATGGTTCCATTATTGAAAAATGGCTGATCGCAAAATTTCAATTTTACTGCATTCACTCGATAAATTATCTCACGACATATCCAACCAAAACATAAGAGTTCAATTCCATAATTTCCTCATTATCAAGTTTCATACCCATATAAAAGCAACTAGCTAGTTTAACTTTGCAGCCATAAATGAAATATAAAACCAATCAAATAACCCATTAACGATTGTACCATTATTCATGTATTATTGTCAATGAGCAAATTTAAGTAGGTCTGTTTGTAAATTTCCAGGGGCTCATAATTCAATTACAATCCAATTCATCAAGGATGGGAAAGAAAAATCAAAATGCAAAAGAAACTTAAACCATAAAAAGCAAAATTGCCTACAATTTTATAAAACCAATATTAGAAACCCATATTAGCTTATTGAAAGAGAAGAACGTAGATATTATTTACCTCAAAGTGAAAGGAATGAAGCAACACAGATTTTTTTTAACAAGAAAACAAACGCTGATATGGGATTTCTTCTTCTCAAGAATGAAAATCACTATTCTATTGTGATATGAGGCGAAAATTATTCTGATTTGGGATTTCTTCTGTTTGAATTTTGTAAATTTTGCTTTGGAATAGTTTGATTTTCCAAGAGAAGAAATGGGAAGAACCGGGAGAACACGAGGAAGACAATTTGAATAATTGAATGTGGTTTAGGGACTCTGAGGAATCAAGAAAACCAAAATAAAGATTGAACTGCACACGAAAACTGGGTTTGTTGAGAAGAACTGTATAAACCATACAAGAATAGCTAGGAATTAGTCTTGCATACACAGACATCGATCCTGTAGTTTTTCAAAAAGTGATTTTGCAGATTGTTCTCTTTTTTACTACGGCTGAATTCCCATTTTCTGAATGTTATGCCTTGCCTAATTATTGCCTCAAATGTTCGATGGATACAATGCGTTTGGCTAATTATAGAAATGTGCTGTTTTGCTATTTTATATACAAATAGATAGTGATTCCTCAAATTTGACTCTCTTCCTGGTTTTTCTCCGATCCAACCGTTCTTCCACACACATTTTTCCTTTCTTGAATGCAAAACATTTCTTCATCCAGTTTCATATCAATTTTGTGTTTTAATCTCTCCTTATTAAAAATTGGGTTCTGGGTTTTTCTTGTGGAAAATCATATACAAGATATAGATTATGGGTACTCAACAGACACTGATCTACAGCTTTGTGGCGAGAGGCACAGTGATATTAGCAGAGTTTACGGGATTCAAGGGGAATTTCACCAGCATTGCCTCCCAATGCCTGCAGAAGCTGCCGGCATCCAGCAACAGGTTTACTTACAATTGCGATGGCCACACCTTCAATTACCTCGTGGAAAATGGATTCAGTATGCACCCTAATTTTTGGATTATTAGTTTTCAATTTATTTTTTTGTCGGTTTGAATGTTTTGTTTGGTTTTGATTTGATCTGTGTGTTCTATGATCTTTTGGTTTGATTAGATATTATTGTGGGCCGAGTAGTCTATGCACGTTTGTAAATATGGATATGTATGTTACATGGAAATATGTTTATTGGTTAAGATTAAGGAAGAAGAATATGATTTTTTTTCCTATAATTCTATTTGATGGTTGGGAAAAGGAAAGAATTTATGGATCCTGTTACTCCCATTCTTGCTCATCTGATTAAGTTTTTCCCAATTCCGATCCTGCAAAAATGGTGAGAAAAGGTCATGGGAAGAAGATTTCAATGTGCACTCTCTTACCCCCTCCTCCCTCAACTTCCTCACACCACATTTTCTCCTCCACCTTTATGTTCTTCGATGCCATGATCTGGTCACACATTGCACATCAATTTAGTTTGGAAAGGGTTTCATTCATAACTGAAATATATACGGATCTCCTATAATCATGAAGGAATACTTGGGGACATCATTTGCTTGGCCAACTTGTTTGCTTATAACTTTTTATTAGCTCACTTACCTCATAGGAACTTAGCATAACACACCTAAGTGATGGGAATAAAGTTCAAAAGGATGTCGAATTATAATCTTGTTACACTTGTGACAAAGATGTAAGAAAAAAAGTAATGATGTGTTATAATACCATTCTAGGTGGCACTAAGTGTCACTAAATGAATTTACAATTAAATAAATCACATAATTTCACATTTAATTGAATTTATCACATAATGCCATCTGCAGTGCGACATCAGCCTAATAGAATCGATTGACGAGGTTGTGCAGTAGACCATGCCTATTATGCACATCAATGAGGCAGGATTTATTACGAGCTTTGAGATGGATTTGTTACCTTGCTCTTCTTGCTCATTGCATGCCACATTCGTCTCTTTTAGCCCATCCTATTACACCTGTCTATTACTATTTTGTTAATTTTCATGGCAAAGGAATATGGACTAGAAAATAATTTTCTTGACAACCAAATATGGGCAGGAAAATGGCTTTCCCGTAAACGTGTTATGCTTTATTTTTGTAGCCTATTGCGTTGTTGCCATTGAGTCTGTGGGTCGGCAAATCCCAATTGCCTTTTTAGAGCGCGTTAAGGATGATTTTAACAAGAGATATGGAGGAGGGAAAGCCACAACTGCAGGTGCCAATAGCCTGAACAAAGAATTTGGGTAATTGCTTTTTCACATTTTACATTTTGCTTTCCATTTTGTTTGGGCTTTGTCAAACACTTGTTGCTATGTTAGGTCAAAACTGAAAGAGCATATGCAGTACTGCGCTGATCATCCAGAAGAAATTAGCAAACTTGCTAAAGTCAAGGCTCAGGTCTCTGAAGTAAAGGGCGTGATGATGGAAAACATCGAGAAGGTACAGAAGGTTTCCATATTCCCTCAGTATTCGAAAGTTTTGCTATTCCTCGTGATGTTAATTTTGTTACTCTTTTATTTAGGTTCTAGACCGAGGTGAGAAGATTGAGCTGCTTGTCGATAAATCTGAGAATCTCCGATCCCAGGTTAGTCCAAGGAAGCCATATTCAGATAGTATCTAATCCACTCCTTCGAGCGTGTCAAGATCTGCTCAACTTTATTGATGTGTGAATATTGTTTTCGTTCTAAAATTTGATCAAGTCTTCTTGTGTTTTTTTGTTGCGTTTCTAGGCGCAGGATTTTAGGAAACAGGGAACCAAGATTAGGCGAAAAATGTGGTTTGAGAACATGAAGATTAAATTGATTGTGTTCGGTATCATTGTAGCTTTGGTTCTCATCATCATTCTGTCTGTTTGTCCTGGCTTCAAGTGTGTATAGGAGAACTCATTTAGTATTTTGAGTTTTCTAGTGTCGTCTATTTTGCTTTGTTTTACTGGGATAGAGGGCTCGGGTTTGTCGCAAGATGCTTTCCCGGCCGGTGTTTTCCATTATATAGTGAATTATGCATCTCCTCTCCATATTGTGAAGACAGAACTTTCTTGTGATAGCCTATCAGATTCTGTATATTTGTTTCTTTATCAATATTTTTCTCCTTTTTGGAGATTGAATTTTGTTATTATTTTGTTATTTATTTATTTGTAAATGTTGATTTATTTTAAAAGTAATTCTTACTTTATTGTCAAATAATCGACTTTATTTCTGTTTTTAACTAATTAAAAATATTTATTTTACAACATACTTATTTACGAGTAAGTAAACATTTTAAGCTTAGCTAAACGTGCTCACGCTGCTTAGTACCTCATATGCGACTACAGTTAAGGTTAATTTTTACCAAGTAAGTCATAATATAACCATCGTTTACTAAGCTTAAGAATCGTAACGAATTATAAATACAGTTATATCACAAAATGAAAGCCAATTTTTTTAGTAAAAACATAGTTTACAACATTTGAGAATCCACATATCTACCCTCCTCACCTTTTAGGTGTACAACGAGTTAAGACACCTTATGTCTAGGAAAATTGAACCCTTGTCGTATTTTCTGAACATCTTGAGCTTATAGATGGCTCGACCTGTTTTACGCTATACCCCAACTCCTACCCAGCAAAGAAAAATGAAAGAAATATACTTTCATATACAAGTAATATGAAAAACATTTGAAACAAATATTATTGGAGAGAATCTAGCATTGTACAATGATGAAATCTGGCAAAGAAGCAAATTGTTTGATGTAATCTTAAAGTGTTAGTTGGTTCGAAAGATGAATTTTTTGGCCACGTCCATGCGTCCCCATCGCACTTGTGATGTCATAGTTAGGTAGGTTTGTGTACGAATGATGAATCTTTATCTTACATGCTTCTTCGACGATTTAATAGCTTTTCTGAGGATTCGTTTGATTGAGAATATGGAATTTGAATGGAAAGAAAATAAATTATAGGAATTTAATTGCCTAGAACTTATTTGTATGAAAATTATTAATTAAATATGTTTGGTTGATTTAGTTTTTAACCTAAAAAATATTATATTTATCTATTTTTTATTGGTGGGTCGATCAGAGAAAGGGGATAGATGGAAGAAAGAAAAAGAAAGTGGATTACCTGTAAAATAAAAACCATCACTTTCTAAAGAAAATATTTTCCTTGTTTTTTAGGAAAATATGATCACATGACCAAAAGTTAGAAAATATTTTTCATGAAAAAAGTTGTCAATCAAACACCCAAAAAGTAGAAATTTGGATGAAAAAAATGAAATTTTCCATATTAGTATTAGATGTGTTCTACTTGTGTCGTACAATGGACGAATATAATTTAAAGAAACTATTATCTATATTTGATTTTGCTTTAATGATGCCGTGTAATTGATCATTTTCATAAATCGATAAAATTGATTTTTCACACTAGTCAGTAGCAATAGGACTCGGGCGTTTTCTAGGAGCAAGCCACGTCAATATACCGTGATCCATCGAAGAAGAATCCGAGTGAAAACAACAACCAAAGTGACAGTAGAGTGTGTCAACAAATTACTACAAGCTTAACTTCGTTACTAGGTCAAGTATATATAGGTCTTGTTTGACCTCAAATTTCTAAAATTCATTTTCAATCATACATTCTCATAATAAAATAATTTTGTATGTAAATTTTTTTTTTTTTTTAACCACACATTTTCTAAAAATAATTTTTAACAAAATCTATTCTTAAAACCTCTACCAAACAGGACATAGTTATCGTGTCAATCAAAGTTGATCCATTTATATTTTGATTTGAAATCAAAAGAATTAACAGACGTGTTGCTTGAAGGCCTGCATCTATCATGATCGAGAGAGAGAGAGAGAGAGAGAGATTAATAACTCATTGATTTCTAACTTGAAATGCGAGAATATGATCGAATAATTTGAAAAACTCCACACTATACAAAATTTTATTCAATATCAAAACAGCTTATTTACCCATCTTATTTTTACATAAAAGTACAACTAATATTTGCTCATTATTTAAAACTGATTTTTTTAAGGAAAGCGGTCTTTAAAGATATTATGTGTAAACTAATGGAAGATTGAGAATAAAAAAAATCAATAAAAATATCTAGAGACAAAAGTATGATAATAAGTAAAAGTTAGGGACCTTTAATGCAAATAAAATGTTGTTTATTTATAAATAAACTGTAGTATTGATATAATTATACTTTTCCTTTTTGTGGAAGCCTTTAGTGGTTTGATAATTTTCGTAGTTCACTTACAATATGATTCCGTCAACGGCAAAATCTTACGAAGATCCTGAAGAGGAATGAATCTAGCTAATTAATGAGAGGTTATGAACGACTTTCGACAAAAAAATGTTGATAACACAATTACTACTTTGGTCAATAGTTAAGGACGAATAACGCAAAAATTCCTAAATTATTCTACATTAATAAGTAAAGACTTTTCAGAACGTTGGGAAACTTGTCAACCGGACACTAGAGACTTGGAAAAAATCTATATGTGCACGTTTGCATATTTATCAAAAATAAATTATGGCCTTGATTCTTCCACATTATAATTAGATTATGAGTAAAAGATGAATATTTGACCACGTCCCTGCAGCCCCCATCACATTGTGAATATTGAGTTAGGTAGGCCTATGTTAGTCCCTTTGGTCTGTTGTTAAGTAATTTTGTACTCGATAAATTACTCGAACTTGACTTGTACTCCTATACAATTTTAATGGTATGTTTTTTTTGTAGAAATTATTCGAACTCAATTATGTACTCCTATCTACAATTTCAATTGTGTATTTTGTGCATCTTACAATTATTTGGGACTTCTAACTGAACCACATTGGTTTTAGATTAATTGTGGTTAATTGCGAAATTAATTTTGTTTGACAAAGATATCATCTAGCCCGGGTTTGACTCGTCTACAACTTCAAACTTTATAACCATTAAAAAGTTAGGTCTTTTTTGTTCAAGTTTCCTCTTTGGTACATACTTGATAGTTTTGTAAACAATTTTGGTTTGATCTTTGCTTGGCTTTAGAACTGCTTCTGAATTACATAGTCGTTACAAAGTTTTCTCAACTTTCGATATTCAAACTGTTTTCCATTGTCCGAGACCAAAGAATGTGAAACTTCGAATCTGCACATTATGCTCTTTCATATTAACCTAGTCACATTGTCCTTGAAGATCCTAGTTATTGACTCAACTTCAACAATTTGGTAAATTAATCGATACCGTGTTATTAAATGGGCTCCAAGTCCTCTCTTGGACAACAACAATTTTTCTTTTGCTTCTAATGTTTCTTTTTTAAGACAACATAGCACTTTAAAAAAAGTAGGTCCAATTAGTTTTAATTGGGTTGATTGTATCTCATCATTTCGTAGAGGTTCTGTGATCATTACGATAATAATGTCTTATTATTAAAAGAAAAAAAAAAAACCCAATTGTCAACAAAAAGAATCGGGACCCTTAATGTCCCAAGTTTGAACACGTATAGAACGTCTACTTCCCAAAGGAAAATTAAGAATACCGTCCATTTTTCTTGCATTTATTATAAATAGTACTAGATTTCAAGAAAATACCATATAGAAATTAAAGCATGAATCGTGCTTGGGGTACAGGCTGGGGTTCACAAAACCCCCCGCATGGGACCCACCCATGTTAACATTTGGGTTTGCTGTTAAAGCATTGTGCCTATGGAATCTCAAAATCTTAAAGTGTTAGTTGGTTCGAAAGATGAATTTTTTGGCCACGTACATGCGTCCCAGTCGCACTTATGATGTCGTAGTTAGGTAGGTTTGTGTCCGAAAGATGAATCTTTATCTTACATGCTTCTTCGACGATTTAATAGCTTTTTTGAGAGTGTGTTTAATTGAAAGTATGAAATTTGTATAGAAAGAAAATAAATTATAGGAAATTCAACTGTCTAGAACTTATTTATATGAAAATTATTAATTAAATATGTTTGATTGATTTAGTTTTTAATTTAAAAAATATTATACTTGTCTATTTTTTATTGGTGGGTCGATGAAAGAAATGAGAAGATGGAAGAAAGAAGAAGAAAGTGGATTACCTGAAAAATAAAAACCATCACTTTCTAAAGAAAATGTTTTCCTTGTTTTTTTAAGAAAATATGATCACGTGACCAAAAGTTTAAAAATATTTTTCATGAAAAAAGTTGCCAATCCCGAAAGTAGAAATTTGGATGGAAAAATGAAATTTTCCATGTTAGTATAAGATGCATTGTACTTGTGCCGTACGGTGGACGAATATAATTTAAAGAAACTATTATCTAGATTTGATTTTGCTTTAATGATGCCGTGTAATTGATCATTTTCATAAATCGATAAAATTGATTTTTCACGCTAGAAAGTAGCATTAGGACTCGGACGTTTTCTAGGAGCATGCCATGCCAATATGTTGTGATCCGCAAGAAGAATCCGAGTGAAAGCAACAATCAAAGTGACAGTA